>OU342745.1:81706358-81874878 GCA_910589775.1 Avena eriantha
CTTTACACGCAGTTCGTAAAGCAATAATCTGTTGCTTGCAACTTAATACTGGAGGGGGTTCGGATGATAACCTGAATGTGGATTATTAGTCATAGATGCAGTTGGATGGCGGTCTATGTATTATGTTGTAATGCCCAATCAAGTCTCAGAGGAGTCAAGATGATTAGTATATGCATGTATTGCTTTCTTGGTGTTTGTCGATTGCCCCGCTATAATTTGTTCACCCAGCATGTTATCTATCTAAAGAGAGCCACCTCTAGTGAACTATGGATCCCGGTCCTTTGTCTTTACATACAATCTATAAACTATTTACTGCTTTGTGTTTACTTTCTGCAAACTTTTACTTCTTTCCATTCGATACGTTTAATCCTTTTTTTTCCACAAAACACGGTGAGATTAACAACCTCATCGCAAGTTGGGGACAAAGTAGTCCTGTGGTTGTGTTGTGCAGGTCTCCACGTTGCTACTAGCACCGGTAGTGCGCCCTGCTAAAGCTCAGCTAGTAACACCTTTGGGGTGTTTCCTTGCTCCTACTGGTTCGATTAAACCTTGGTTTCATGACTGAGGGAAAACTTACTGCTTTGCTCATCATACCTTCCTCTTGGGGTTCCCAACGAGCTCTACGTTGAAAGTCGAGCGCATCAAGATCTTTTCTGGCGCCGTTGTTGGGGAGTCAAGGACATCTTCACAAGGGGAGTCCCTCATAACCAATCTCTTTACTTTTTTGTTTTTGTTTTTCTTAGTTTTCTTTTTGCTTTGTTTGCTTGTTTTGTTCTTGAAAAACACAAAAAAATTAGTTCCTATCCTAAGTTGTCACTATGTATAGCCTTGCTCCAATCACTATGTCACCCGAGGATATGATTTTCACTTTTAAACAAGGAATTGAGGAAAGTTTTAAGGAAGCTTGGTCTAGAATCTCCGATCTTCATGAAAAAACTGAGCCTAAAATGACTCAAAGCTTGTTCCTTAGCAGTTTTTACCTTGGAATTTCTATTTTCTATAGATATGCTTTGGATGCTGTTGTGGGAGGAGATTTCCTCCATTGTAATGAGGATGATGCTATTAATGCTATAAAGAAATTGATCCTCACTTACAACTTGCCTAGCCAAACTGATACTTCTTTCGCAAAAATATTTGCTAGGGTGGACACTCTTGAGGCTAGCATTACTAGATTAGAGAGTTGCTATAATACGCTTAGGGAGCATCATGATTATGTTCCAAAAAAGTCTGAACCATCAAAGTGGTTCCCTACAGTAAAGATTGAGATGAACAATGAAACTTTTCAAGCTCGCTGTGATATCATGTCTGAATTTTGCCTTATGCCCAAAGATATTTATAAATCTCTGAATACTTGGGGGCTCATTGAAGGAGGAAAAGAAATATCTCTTACTAATAATACTACCATATTACCTCTTGGAATAGCTGAAGGAGTGTTTACAAGGATCCTTGGGAAAACGATTTCTATTGATTATCTTGTTACTGAATGTGCAGGAAAAGGACAAATTACACTTGGAAGGTCCCTATTAGAACTCCTTGGAGCAATAATAGATGTGGGAAACGGGACCATGCACCTTTCTTCTCCACCAAACAATCATATTTTCCCCAATGTTAAGAACAAAAGTAAGAGAGGTAAGGGCAAGAAAGTTGGTTTTAATGCTTCTTCATTTGAGAACACTTGATTCTTTCTTTGCTTCTTATGCCTAACTTAAAGGCGTTAAAGAATAGTACTTATTGGGAGATAACCCAAAAGTTTTAGATGAGTCTTGGAAGTTATGACCTCTGTAATAACCTCTCCTTATCCTTTTTATTTGCTTTTTGTGCCAAGAGTAACCTCTAATGAGAGAGAAGTAATGATTGGGAAAGTTGCTGTCCCGAAACAGATTTCTGTGCTTCACCGTAAACATCCGTGAGAGAGCTCTGTATGTCGTATTGATCTGTAATTGTTTATGCTTCTGCCCCAGGTTGTTATATAACTTTAGTTAGTTCAACACTTTTTGATTTGATCAACAAAAGGTCTTCAAAAAAATTCGTCTTTACCTTCTGTTCTGTTTTGACAGATTTCTGCGATTTTCTGCATTTGCTTCTTCTTAGTTCCTTCTTGAGTTCTTTTGGGGAATTGAGATTTTTGAGGGAAGTTCTACAGTAGCTAGTGTTCTAATGGAAGTTTATTTGGTGTTAGAACTGAACCTTAAGACTTATTTATCTTAAGTGCACTAATGTTGGTAATGAGATTGTGTGAAGTTTTGTATGAAGGAAAAAATTTCAGGTGTATGGAAGGAATGAGTAATGACATGAAGGATGGACTCAAGCTCAAGCTTGGGGATGCCACGCGTGTCACCCCAAGAAATATCCAATAAGTACAAGCGTCAAAGCTTGGGGATGCCCAAGGCATCCCCCTTCTTCATCAATAAAAATCCCAGGTTTATTCCAAACGCTTCATTTTTATTGTTTCATGCACAGTTGTGTTTTTCTTGGAGCGTCTTATTTTTCGTTTTTGTTTTGGTTTTTAGTTTGCTTGGTTTTATTATTTTTCTGAATAAATTGGTTGGACCCCCTCTTTCATACATTGGTTTGCAAATAGTTTGGTTTGGTTTGGAAAAGAGTAGGAAAGTTCATGCTTATGTGGTAAAAAGAGCTTGTTTTTGACTGTGGCGTATGCTTTGTCATGCCATGCTTGATATTGTTTTGGCTTTATGCTTAGTATTCCTTGCTGTAGCATGACTTGTTATAAACAGTTGAGATTGCTTAATCTGCCTTGGATGAATCATGCGTTGTTTTAGCATATTAAAGCATAGTATAGTGGTATTCTCCTTTGATGCTTTATTTGGGTTGACTTGGCGCATGCTCACACCATGTTATGACTATCCAAAGTCACCATAGCCTTTATGATCCTTTAGTTTTCAACTTGTAGTATCACTTTATGCTTTGATCAATGATGTTTTTTCGCTCTGCATGATTATGGCCATTATTGCTCTCTTAGTTTGTCGCTCCCAGTCTTTTGCTGGCCTCCACAACAAAGTATGAGTTCCACTCATGCATCCAACTCCCTAAACCAAGTTATTCCAAAGAGTCCACCATACCTACCTACTAGCTTATGCTATTCCAAGTACATTCATGCTTTTGTTTACCTTCCACTTGTTATGAGAAAACTAGTGATTAAAGCTCTCACAAACTTGATGGCACACTTTACTTTACTTGCCTTTAATAAACTTGAACCATTGTGTCTTCTATGTTGTATATGCTTGCACTTATTTGTCAGGAATTAGCAGAACCATGCTTTCATGGGGAAGGCTTTCAACATTGCACTTGGTACTTGTACCTAGTTGATATCATGCTCTTTTGTATATGGATGTCGTCGACATGAAATGAAAGGGGAGCTTGTAAGTCCATGGAGTTATGTATATGTGTTAGAGAAACGCCTGGGCCGCTGGTCTAATCCATGCTGACATGGTGGAAACCTGCAGGGTAACCATAATGAGCTGCCTATGAAGCATTCTTCTTATAAAAAAATAGTCCTATTGCGAAAAAAGAGAAAATAAAAAGAAAAAAAGAGATACTATGAAAAGAGGAAAGAGAGAAAAAAGCACCATATTCCCATGGTAAATAAGAAGAATGCTGAGATGCTCGTTGTCTGCTTGCCTTGTCATTTTTATATGGGGATTCTTCCGTATCATCGGGCAAGGGGTACCCCGTTGGCGGTTCTCTATGATACACATGTACTTACGATGACAAGAACTTACCGGTGACTAAACTTGAGTAGCATGAGGAGCGGCCCTCGTATACAAGGGACATGAGATTTCTGACTTATACTTCGTCAAGCATGTACACTATAGTTTGTTCACTTTAACCTTAATCACTTCAAGATGCTTAGGATAGGGGCAATGAGAGCTGTAAGCTACAAGTACCATAATTTTTGGAAGCTCTTTATGAGACTTGAATCCCTACTTCCTTTTACAAAAGGCTTTTCTTCCACCATTATATTGAGTCTTCACCTTCTATCTTTATGCACCTACTTTGAGAGCATAGTGGCCATTCTTAGTTCTATGTGCATTGTCCCAAGACTAGTTGATTGATGCATAACTTGTTATTGCTTGTTTTAAACTATTGTATCTAGTCACTCTTATGAAATTTGAAGGTGTCCTATGCATTTATATTTGCTACTCTATTGAGGGACAAGCTGAACACTATTATGCTATGTTTTCTTGATGTGAAACAAACAAACGTCTTGCAAAGCATTATTATTCATGAATCTTTTGTTTGTGTCGTTTCATGTTGCATCATAGTTTCTTTGCTTATTGCTAGAACTTTGTCTTTCATGTTATGATTGAAGTACTATGAGCCTAGCTTTGAATGTTTTGCAAATACTCTGATCAAGACTTTGATGGTGCATGTCACCTCAAAAATTATTCTTTCTTTTTATCACTTACCTACTCGAGGACGAGCAGGAGTTAAGCTTGGGGATGTTGATACATTGCAAATGTATCTATAATTTTTGATGTTCCATGCTTGGTTTTATCCACTTTCTTGTGTTTTGTTCCAACTTTGGAGTACTTTTCATTTGATTTCTTGGACTAACCTATTAATAAGAGCCATAGTGCCAGCTGCCTGTTTTCTGCTGTTTTTGGTTCCAGGAAAGTCAGAAAATGAATCTTCTGGGAATTGGATGGGACAAAAGCCAAAGTGCCTATTTTTCTCGAAGTGATCAAGTGCCAGAATACGAGACGGAGAAGGGCCAGGGAGCCACCACACCACCTGGCCGTGCGGCCAGGCCTGGACCGCGCCAGGGAGTGCTGTGGCTTCTCCCGGCAACCCCTCGGCCTCTCCTTCCGCCTATATATTGCCCTCGGGACGAAAACCCTAAGTACCCGATCAAAAATCCACGAAAGAGTCTGTAGCCGCTGTCATCTCCATCCCTAGATCGGGAGGGATCTGAAGCTCTTCTCGGCACCCTGCCGGAGAGGGGAATTCACCCTGGAGGCCTTCTTCATCACCATGCAAGCCTCTGGTGTGATGCGTGAGTAGTTCATCCTTGGACTACGGATCCATGTAGTAGCTAGATGGCTGGTTTCTCCTCCTTTGTGCTTTCATGTTTATATCTTGTGAGCTCCGTTCATGATCAAGATCATCTATTTGTAATTCATACATGTTGTGTTTGCGGGGATCCGATGGATATTGAGATGCTATTTCAGATTGATTATTGATTCTATCATGTCTTTGTTATTTGATATCTTGCATGCTTTCCATTGTTAGTAGCTATCTTGGCCAAGTAGATGCTAGCAACTCCAAGAGTTAGTATTTATGCTCGATAGTGGGTTCATGCCTCTGGTAATCTGAGGAAGTGACAGAAATCTCTAAGGTACTAGATGTGCTGTTGCTACTAGGGAGAAAACAACAATGCTTTGTTCATAGAACAATCGTATTGTTTACTTTACATGCAGTTCGTAAAGCAATAATCTGTTGCTTGCAACTTAATACAGGAGGGGGTTTGGATGATAACCTGAAGGTGGATTATTAGTCATAGATGCAGTTGGATGGCGATCTATGTATTATGTTGTAATGCCCAATCAAGTCTCAGAGGAGTCAAGATGATTAGTATATGCATGTATTGCTTTCTCGGTGTTTGTCAATTGCCCCGCTGTAATTTGTTCACCCAACATGTTATCTATCTAAAGAGAGCCACCTCTAGTGAACTATGGATCCCGGTCCTTTGTCTTTACATACAATCTATAAACTATTTACTGATTTGTGTTTACTTTCTACAAACTTTTACTTCTTTCCATTCGATACGTTTAATCCTTTGTTTTCCGCAAAACACGGTGAGATTGACAACCTCATCGCAAGTTGGGGACAAAGTTCTGTGGTTGTGTTGTGCAGGTCTCCACGTTGCTACTAGCACTGGTAGTGCGCCCTGCCAAAGCTCAGCTAGTAACACCTTTGGGCTGTTTGCTTGCTCCTACCGGTTCGATTAAACCTTGGTTTCATAACTGAGGAAAACTTACTGCTATGCTCATCATACCTTCCTCTTGGGGTTCCCAACGCTCTCTACGTTGAAAGTCGAGCGCATCATTGATCCATGTGTAGTTTGTGAAAAGAACACACATGCAATGCAATTGGTTGATCCATGTGGTTTGTGGAAAAGAACACACATGCAATGACATTGGTGGATCCATATGTGGTTTGTGGAAAGAACACACATGCAATGACATTGGTTGATCTATGTGTGGTTTGTGAAAAGAACACACATGCAATTACTCTAGTGGATACATGTGTGGTTAGTGGAAAGAACACACATGCAATGCTATTGGTTGATCCATGTGGTTCGTGGAAAAGGACACACATGCAATGACATTGGTCGATCCACATGTGGTTTGTGGAAAGAACACACATGCAAGGGAATTGGTTGATCCATGTGTGGTTTGTGAAAAGAACACACATGCAATTAGTCTGGTGGATCCATGGGTGGTTTGTGGAAAGAACACACATGCAATGACTCTGGTGGATCTAGGTGTGGTTTGTGAAAAGAACACACATGCAATGACTCTAGTGGGTCAATATGTTGTTTGTGGAAAAAACACACATGCAATGACTCTATTGGATCCATATGTGGTTTGTCGAAAGAACACACATGCAATGACATTGGTTGATCCATATGTGGTTTGTGACAATAACACACATGTAATGCCATTGGTTGATCTATATGTGGTTTGTGGAAAGAACACACATGCAATGACACTGGTTGATCCATATGTGGGTTGTTAAAAGAACACCCATTTAATGCCATTGGTTAATCCATGTGTGGTTTGTGAAAAGAACACACATGCAATAACTTTGGTGGATCCATGTGTAGTTTTTGAAAAGAACACGCATGCAATGACTCTGGTGGATCCATGTGTGATCTGTGAAAAGAACACACATGCAATGCCATTGGTTGATCCATGTGTGTTTTGTGAAAAGAACACACATGCAATGACATTGGTTGATCCATGTGGTTTGTGGAAAACAACATACATGCAATGACATTGGTGGATCTTTAAGTGGTTTGTGGAATGAACACACATGCAATGGCACTAGTTGATCCATGTGTGGTTTGTGAAAAGAACACACATGTAATGCCATTGATTGATCCATGTGTGGTTTGTAAAAAGAACACACATGCAATGCCATTGGTTGATCCATGTGGTTTTTGGAAAAGAACACACATTCAATGACATTGGTTGATCCATATGTGGTTTATGGAAAGAACACACATGCAATGACCTTGGTTGATCCATGTGTGGTTTGTGAAAAGAACACACATGTAGTTACTCTAGTGGATACATATGTGGTTTGTGCAAAGAACACAAATGCAATGAAAACTGGTGGATCCATATGTGGTTCATGACAGGAACACACATGCAATGAAAACTGCTGGATCCATATGTGGTTCATGACAGGAACACACATGCAATGACATTGGTTGATCCATATGTGATTTGTGAAAAGAACACACATTCAATGCCATTGGTTAATCCATGTGTGCTTTGTAGAAAGAACACACATGCAATGACTCTAGTGGGTCCATATGTGGTTTGTGAAAAGAACACACATGCAATGACTCTAGTGTATCCATATATGGTTTGTGGAAAGAATACACATGCAATGACGCTGGTTGATCCATACGTGGGTTGTTAAAAGAACAAACATGCAATGCCATTGGTTAATCCATGTGTGGTTTGTGAAAAGAACACACATGCAATGACTCTGGTGGATCCATGTGTGGTTTATGGAAAGAACACACATGCAGTGAACACTGGTTGATCAATGTGTGGTTTTTGAAAAGAACACACATGCAATGACTCTAGTGCTGGTTTTAGTATAAGAACACACATGCAATGACTCTAGTGGGTCAATATGTGGTTTGTGAAAAGAACACACATGAAATGACTCTAGTGGATCCATATGTGGTTTGTCGAAAGAACACACATGCAATGACATTGGTTGAGCCATATGTGGTTTGTGACAATAACACACATGCAATGCCATTGGTTGATCCATATGTGGTTTGTGGAAAGAACACACATTCAATGACACTGGTTGATCCATATGTCGGTTGTTCAAAGAACACACATGCAATGCCATTTGTTAATCCATGTGTGGTTTGCGAAAAGAACACACATGCAATGACTCTTGTGGATCCATGTGTGGTTTATGAAAAGAACACACATGCAATGCCATTGGTTGATCCATGTGTGGTTTGTGAAAAGAACACACATGCAATGCCATTGGTTGATCCAGGTGGTTTGTGGAAAAGAACACACATGCAATGGCATTGGTGGATCCATAAGTGGTTTGTGGAAAGAACAAACATGAAGTGAACACTGGTGGATCCATGTGTGGTTTGTGAAAATAACACACATGCAAGTGCATTGGTTGATCCATGTGTGGTTTGTGAAAATAACACACATGCAATGCCATTGGTTGATCCATGTGGTTTGTGGAAAAGAACACACATGCAATGACATTGGTGGATCCATATGTGGTTTGTGGAAAGAACACACATGCAATGACATTGGTTGATCCATGTGTAGTTTGTGAAAAGAACACACATGCAATTACTCTAGTGGATACATATGTGGTTTGTGGAAAGAACACATATGCAATTAACACTGGTGGATCCATATGTGGTTCATTTCAGGAACACACATGCAATGACATCGGTTGATCCATATGTGGTTTGTGAAAAGAACACACATGTAATTCCATTAGTTGATCCATGTGGTTTGTGGAAAAGAACACACATGCAATGGCATTGGTGGATCCATAAGTTGTTTGTGGAAAGAACACACATGCAGTGAACACTGGTGGATCGATGTGTGGTTTGTGAAAAGAACACACATGCAATGCCATTGGTTGATCCATGTGTGGTTTGTGAAAAGAACACACATGCAATGCCATTGGTTGATCCATGTGGTTTGTGGAAAAGAACACACATGCAATGACATTGGTGTATCCATATGTGGTTTGTGGAAAGAACACACATGCAATGAGATTGGTTGATCCATGTGTGGTTTGTGAAAAGAACACACATGCAATTACTCTAGTGGATACATATGTGGTTTGTGGAAAGAACACACATTCAAGGAACACTGGTGGATCCATATGTGGTTCATGACAGGAACACACATGCAATAACATTGGTTGATCCATATGTGGTTTGTGAAAAGAACACACATGCAATGCCATTGGTTGATCCATGTGGTTTATGGAAAAGAACAAACATGCAACGGACTCTAGTGGATCTATCTTGGCATAATTTGATGTATGCCACGATGTATTTCATTGTAAAAGACACTCACTTTCCATTTTTATACTACACAACTTTGCCCTTGTGTTTTTGATACTACTCAGTTTTGCCCCCCCTCTCTCTCTTTCGTAGAAGCCCAAACCTGTGCCCACTTTGTCTGTTTTGCCCTAATTGGTTGTCACAGTTCTCACGCGGATCGTGCGCACCAATCGTTGATCCTGTGTGATCCAACGAGGCTCGTTGCACACGTCGTGCCCTTCATAGGACAGCGCGAGACAACACGGATATCTCCCTCAGCGAGACTTCTACAAGAAGGAACACGATGTCGTCCATGGAAAAAGTCGTCGAGTGGTCATGTCATGTTTAATCTAGTCTGCAAAGGCTACAAGTCTACTACACGGCAACTGGTCATCCACAGCCTAGAGGCTATACCATTTTTACTACGCAGCGCGCCTGCACTCTCACTTCCGACAGGCCCCCACCATACGAGTCTTCAACACGACAGTCATAGCTAGAAGAGTTACCTACCGGGGCCCTCGAGGAGGCCTAAATGTCCCCGCATTAAAAACCCAGCTTATCAGGTCCTCCATTCACACTCATTCACTACTCTCTCTTCCCTATCTAGCAAAACCCCACAATCTTGAACGTACATGCATGAACCTTCTCCATGAAACCAGTGCGTGGGGGTGAGTGTGCGGGCATCACCGCCGGGGTGGTGCTTCACGCGGCAGATCTAGAGAAGCATCACGCAGCACAAGGCGAGGAGGACGTGTAGTTCAACCCCTTGGGGACCATGTGTTCGTCGGTGCTGACGACTTTGGAGGCTCTGATGAGGGAGTGGAGTTTGATGAACATGCTCCGCTCGTGTACCCGGAGGTACATCTATTTCTACATGTTTCATATTTTCTGCTCGAGCTTATTCTATCCTGGCTTCATAAAAAAATCTAGTCCTAATGATTAGATGCAACGTACGAACCGGTACATGGAGAGATCTAGTCTGTTCTGAATGAATCCATATTATTTATTTATTAATAAGTTATCAAGAACACAAACCACATTAATTTAGGAGCGAGCTGGGGAGACGGCCGTAATGAACTGCTAAACCTATATAGACATGTTATTGCATCAAAAGTAACTCGGAATGGTGGAAGGAATATATATTTATTATTTTGCTCATTTCGGTTTGAATTCCATACATTACAGGTAGATTCAAGTGAGATGGACTCTGACAAGGAGAACAGGGACAACAAGAGCTGCCATGTCATGAAGAAGCTCAAGAGCGGGATAATCCCTTTCCGCACTCGACTTGGGGAGCTTAGGTGCCCTTTTTGTAAGAAAGGAGTCAACCCAAGGATTGCCAGCTTGATTCCTCATGCGGTTGGCATCGGTAAAAGCCCGGCTAGTAAACACAAGTCGGTGACCAAGGCTAAGCACACTGCTTATGGGAAATTCCTGAGGGAGTATGTCAAGACCGGCATAGTGTCCCCTTACTTAGGAATCAACAACTTCTAGCCGACCAACCCGTCACTGTGTTGGCCTAGCCACTAATAATATTTAGTTCTCTTACTGTATCTAGACCCTTAAACTATGGGAATTTCTATTTTCGTACCCTTCAAATTATATTCAAGTTCATCTTTTTATGGAGTTAAAGTTCCGGTGGCATACTCGTTATTTTGCATGGATAGAGGGGTGCCCCTGACAGATATAAGGGTTATCCTGTTTGCTAGATCACAGAGGATCAACGGTTGGTGGGCACAATCCATGTGACAACTGTCTTGACCAATCAGAGCGTAGCAGAGAAGATGGGCACAAATGCGAGAGATGGATACAAAGAGAGGGGAAAACCGAGTAGCACTTAAGAACCAAGGGCAAAACTGAGTAGAACTTAAAAACCAAGGCCAAAACTGAGTAGAACTTAAAAACCAAGGGCAAGAGTGACAAAGGGATTCAAACAAAAAATAGAAAATGATTTAAAAAAGGAACCAAACCGCCAGTGTTACGCTCGAGGGCAAAACTGAGTACAACTGAATCGCCAGGGTTAGATACGAGGGGAAAAAACATGACTCACGGTACGCGTGTGCGGTGCACGGGGCGGTAGCAGACACGTGTGGCCGTGCACGGTGCAGTAGCGTACGTGGTGCACAGTAGCGCAACGAAACGTCGCTTCCCTTCTCCTTTAATAGAGGCCTCCCCACTACCACTCATCACGCACTCGCTCACTCAACCGTCTCCACTGTCCCATCACCTTCTGCAAACGCCCAACAAAACCCCAACCACACCGGTGGAGAAGAACGGCGCGATGGCCATCGGCGCCTCCAAGGCTGCCGGCGAGGAGCCCTCGTCCCCGTACAGGCCCCCGTCCCCGTCCCCGCATCCGCCGTAGCTGCCGGCGAGGAGGCCCCCACCGGTCGCGGACAGATCCCACTCGGCTGGGACCCCTACGAGGAGGTTGTCTACATAAGGCCGAAGAACCCCTATGACACCAGCATCGCCGACCCATGGTCGGAGGTAACCAGGGTTTTCTCCCCTTCCCTTGTTCTTCCCCCGTTCCCATCGTTGGATGCTAGATCGTATGTTATTAGGGCTCGGCTGTTCGTATTTTTACAGTAGCTAATCCTCTTGTGTTAGATCTCGATTTTCCATGAATCCCCCTATTCGTAGTTGGGATCAGTATTCGATTTGGTTTGAGATTTGGGGAATAATCAGAAGATCTCAATCGGTTAATTTATGCAAATAATCAATCCCGATAATCAAAGTATCTCAATCATGTCCTTATTGCACTCTACTGTTTTTTTCCAACAGGAGGATAGCAGCGACGTCTGCAGCGACGACGAGTCCAAGGACACCAAGACTCGTCATGTGCTGAGGAGGCTAATGTCTGGCTAGTACAACAACTTCTTCGCCAACGACGTGTACAAGTGCCCCTTCTGCCCCACCAGGAGGCTCCGCGCCACGGACTTCAACTCCCTCGTGAAGCATGACGAGGACGTGAGGACCTACGGCGAGTCTGTGAATGTCCACGGCTTCATAGCCAAGCACCAGGCGCTTGGTCTTCACCTCTGCAACCTCCAGAAGGTGGCTATCGAGGAGGGTCGCATGCCCCTGATCAAACCCAAGGCGCCCAAGGTCAAGGGACTACGCAATAAGAAGTGGAGAAGGCGCCAGAGGGAGGAGGCGGAGGCCTCCTAGCAGAGGCCACGAGGGGCCACTGATCAGCTGTTGTTGCTGCTGTAAGGTAGCTTCTTTTGTCTTGTCTGTGTTGAACCTATCAGCTGCTGCTGCTGAGCAGCCTAATTGTCGAACCTCGTTAAGTACCGTACTATATAACCTGTATTAGCTGCTTTATCTACATCTGCTCTGTTTACTGAATTTATTTATGGTGTTGGTTAGTTTTGCTGCTCTAGATTTACTACCAGATTGGGGAAAACAAGGGCAAAAGGAACAATGAATGAAGAGAGAAGCTTCTCTAGATTCGCTACCTTTTTGGGCAAAAAAACACAACTTTTAGCAAGAGAGGGGAAATGCGCTCTTAAAAAGGCCAAATAACAAAAAAAAACTTCCAATTAGGCGTCAGGGCGCACATAACGGCCAAGCCTTTGACTGGACGGCACCCCCTCCGAGCGCATGTGAGGGCTTCGGAATAGAGGGGGGCAAAAGTGAGGAAAAACGAGAAACAATGTTGCTATAGCTAAATCTGACAAAAAAAAGCTGAATCTGGATTTACCATGCAATTTGGCTACAACTCCACAATGTAGCTATTCTAAATCCCTAAACTATGTGGTGCGTTGAAACCTCATGCTTTTCCACTGACACGTGTGTCGGAAAGTTGCTTGATCATGCATGCTTACACAAGTGGCTTACACAGAAACTTATAGAATCATGGGCAAACGAGCTTCAATTTGGCAAATTCTAGACAAAATCACCAAATTAAAGAAAGGAAATTGCAAGCTTTGCGCAATCGGCAGGCCTAATCGACTGGGCGGCTGCCCCGGGGTGCAGGGATGCTAGGTCCCTGTCTATGCTTACACTTCTTAAACTTTTTAGGAATAATAGTTGTACACTTCCTTCTGGCATGTCACGTTACGTCGTGTCAGCACCACGCACCTATTGCAGATCGTCAACGGGACAGCGGTCTACGTGACCGGTCTCTGCCACGCCAAAGCCACATCGCACACCCATCTCATCGCCTACCGGGACGGACGCCAAATATAATCTCTAGGATTGGAAACCAACGGTGCTCGCCCGGTCAAACTTGCTTCCGCATGGGTATGATCAGAATATTGATAAATGCAATTTAAGCATCGCCTTCCGTCTCGTCAGCACATCACTGTGCAAAAATCCGCAACTCATTCCTTCCGCTGCCGCCGCAGCCACCGCAAGAACCATCGACACTGCCGCGGGCACCACCTCCACCGGGCCATACCACTTCAACAGATCATTCCACCACCATGCCCAGTCCCAGCCACCGCTACTGACCCTAGCCCACCTCCACCGCATTAGCTGCTGCCATGGACACAGAGTACGATGTGTTCGGCGACGGGAGCGACTTCACCGACGAGTACACCGTCATCGCCCATGGCACCACCAAGCTGACGGTCGTCCACACAAATGCGTCAGCGGAGGTTGCCAAGGTCATCACAATGTACGAGTGGTGGCAACAGGAGCCGATGAACAGGTACAAGATCGTCGGCCTTGATCTCGAGTATACTGGAGATAGGAAGAGGACGACGCTTTTGCAGCTATCCATGCGTAACCACTGCCTCCTATACCATGTATGTAGGGCCAAATCTATATGCCCAGAGCTTCGCGAGTTCCTACACAAGAGGGAGATCTACTTCGCCAGTGTCGACATCAAGAACGACACTCTGAAGCTAGAGCGGAATCTCCTCATTCATGTCGTCAATCACGTCGATCTCCAACGTTTGTGGAGGTACCTGGATGGCGATACGGGGAAAGCCGGCATGGCTAGACTCGCTGCCGACATCATTGACCGTGAGTACGCCGGCATGAAATTCGAGTTCCCGAAGCACCTACACGAGCGATGGGAGTGGAGGCATCTGGATTACGATGTGATCAAGTATGGAGCCAGGGACGCGTATGTCTGCTAAGAGATGCTCAACAGGATCTGGCGGGTGGGTGAGTGTGTTCTAGTTTCGCATTTCGTTCCTAGTTTTATCTCGCCTGTATTTTATCTCGCATGTATTTTCTAAGCATTCTGTGTGTAAAAACCAAGCTCGTATGATCCCTGTGCTAACCTGTATGAATTACATTTCCCCCTTTTGTATGCTCAACATTCATCCTTACAAATTATGTCTGTGCCATTTGCATGCGGCAGAATCCAGGACTGACATGCATAAGGTGTGATACAGTCATAAGTCATAACCAAACCCAGATTATAGCAAAGGATACAGTCATAACCAAACCCATATTATAGTTTGACAAAGGTAATACACAACAGTACGTAATTGCTCACAGTGTACTTCTGAAATAACATGTTTTCATAAACATAACAAGCCTCGTACAAACACAACAATCATGCACTAAAAGTCTACATCCCAGCCTGTTGGAGAAGGCAACCGATGCCAGGATGCCATCGGTAGCTTGCCCTGGCTTGTAGATTCATCTACACTTCGGCATCTGGGGCAAACAACCTGCCTTGGTGGTGGTTCAATCAATGCGATGTCTGGAACGAGATTTTACAATCTGGTAGTATAGCACGTGGCTAACATACCCGTCAATTGCAATGTACTTTAGATTAGGTTCAGAAAGTGGCTTATCCTCCCAGTAATCGTGCCCTAAACGCCTCCACGAACATCTCGGCAGTTTGCCCTTCATGTCAGTGTACCATGGGTCGATGAGTTCGGAGGCAAGATTGGCCATCCTGGTCCTGTCGTCCTTCGTCCCTGGGATCCAGTAAGTTTCCTGGATGTCCAGTCTGCACTCCTTTGGGATTCTAATGTTGACAGTCGGTCTTTCAAGCAGTTTGGTGTCATTCGTGATGTTAACACTAGTAAATGTTATGTGCTGGTTCACGAGAAAGTCATGAAACAGATCCCTAATCATTTTGCCCCACCTGCATGACAATGAATTCAGACAAATAATATAACAATAACTTTTCCAAACAGACAATTCAGGAACAAAAAGACAACAAAGTCTACCAGATCCCGTAAGCCCCCTTCTCGCAAAAAGGCTGGTATACGAGGATGTGCCCCTTCATGGAGAGTTGCACCATGGTGATCCTATGGTGATCATGGCTATACTCGAGGTCGAGACCTACGAACCTGTTTTCTTCGAACCGCAGCCAACTCGTGTAATTGCTCAAGTGTTCCTCACCATCCGGGGTCGGTGGTGTAGATGACATTGATCTTCTTCCCGCCATGTACTTCTATGTCGAAGTACGCAGTCGCTTGCCTGCTGTCGTTTCGGACATCCGAAAAGTCCATGACTACAGGTAAGTGGGAAAGGGTAAGAAGGAAGACGGTGATACCATGGCGGAGGAAATGGATGAGGCCATGGAGGATAAAGATGATGAGGCCGTGGAGGAGGAAATGAGACGGAGATGTGAAACTGCTTACTGCAAGATTGGAACCGCCCTTACTAATATCTGGAATGGCGCACGACCATTCATAGTAGGGTGAAGGTGGAGAAAAATGGCAGTTTTACACGTCGATGCTAGTGCTGCCTAAAATTTGTTCTGCGCCACTTGCGTGCGGTGGAATCGAGGTCTGCCATGCACGATCCAAGTCAAACATAGTCGCATTTGTGCGTGCCGACCTTCACTCACTGATAGGCGGGCCGCACATTTCTCTCTCTTACGATTTATTTTTTCACATCCTCTAGACGGTTCCGATGCGCGCCCTCAATAATTACGCCCCCCTTCCTTGTCTTCCACGTGGACAAGAACCGACGGTGGCGGTGGTTCCTCACCGGGTCACTCCCTACTCGAACAACTGCCCCCATCCCTGATTCCATCCCCTCTCGAATCCATCCACCTCCTTATCACAACGCCTCCATTAATCTATCGGATTCCAAACTCCATTTGCCGCTATGGGTAGAGCTTGGGGTAGCAGCAAGCTAAAGCGAAAGGCATGCGATGACGACGCGGATGGCCAGGGCGACCGCCACCGCGAGGATTGGGGATGGCCGAACATCAGCGCCACGAACATGCACAGGATCACCACAGGGTTGGACATCATCTCTGCCGGCCACCTCGCTCGCTGCATCCCTAGCTACCTCTTTACGATACGGGACATGGAGGAACACCTGTTCGGCATGCTAGGACTTGTTTACCCTGATACCAGCAAATGGCCAAACAACCGCGATGGCCATGTAAGTTCTAGTATCTTGCTTATTGGTTCAGTCATATCATTGATTCATATGTGTTGAACTCTCATCGGAATCCTATGTTCCTTTCGTCGAACGTGTTGTGTGCATGCGCGGTTTGAACAAATTGAACCATTTAAGACTATTCTGTACAGCGAAAGCTCTGCTCGTACCTGATATTCTAGTAATTTTGTAGTGACACAGTCTTACTTTAGGTGATAGATGAGTTGTCAATTTCGATTTGCGATGGAATGCCTGCTAGGTGATATTCTGTTTCCTAAAATAAAAACAAACAGATTAGACGATTTAAGGCTGTTATGCCCCGAGCTGTTTATGATCATCATCAGGAGTTTGTTCTGGGGGGCCTCTGCTCCTACTCTATATATTGGGTATCTTCATAGTGACATAGGCACAATTTAGGCGATATCTGAGGAGACACTCGTATTTAGGCGATATTTTGTGTACTTTAATCTAAAGGTCCAGCTGTCAAATTGTATCTGCAATGGAATCCATGCTAGGTGATTGTACCAACTGAAAAAACTCTGCAGAATATTCATGCAAAACTGATGCTACTGGATAAGTGGTCGGAATCAGTAGTGGTGAATATCAAGGAAGAAGAAGAGACGGAAATGGGAGATGACCAGAACTGGGTGGGTGGCAACGTCTAGTGGCTGGTCCTTTTATCCTAGGATGGGAGTACTTGGACTCTAAAAAATGGCTACAGATCGTTGAGATTTACATTGCCATCTTTGGAGGGTGTCGGTATTACTGCATTCAACAACTGGTGGCCGCCGCCCATTTCCGAATTCGCTTACAAGTTCAACATGGCAGAACTTGAGCTCCTGAAGGTACAGCTCCCACATAGACCGCGGGAGGTGTGGAAGACCTAGGAGTATGACCTCTTAGCGGTGTTCGACCAGGCAATCACATTCATTAGATGCCCAGAAGACAAGGAATGGACAGTCTTGCACGACGACTTCATGCGGCCGGAGAAGTATGTCGACACCGTCTTCACCTCCAGCTACCATTTGTACAAACTGCGACGCATTTATGCTGTCACTGAACCTAGCAGCGACGTGCGTGTTTGGGAGCCGTCCATTTGGGGTGAGTCATGGTGTCATATAGCATGTAAAATCCCATTCAAAATTCTGCTTACTGACTGTAAGTAACACGTAGGTACCCACGTAGCCCCGCGCATCATTCCATCTCCGGTGATCGAAGATGCAGTAGCAGATGCTTAACTTGGGACACGGCGCTGGTTCCTGGCACCTCTCGGAGGCGACACGAAACAGGATGTTGAACTCATGTGGATTCATATCAGGGAAGCACTAAACAATGTTGGTGATACAATAGAACATATGGGGACACAACTTTCTTCATACCCATCGCTGCGGTGTCACGTTTTCTCGAGGTCCACATGCCCATTCAAAGACCCAGTAGAGCAAGTCTGGAGCAGAGTCGACAATCTGAAGGGACAATATGTGTTTCTTGGGATCAACTACCCTTTCTTTGTCAGAGCCCCAGGAGCCGTTGAACCTGTAATTGCTTAGGCAGCCCTTGCTCCTGATGCTCCTGATGCTAGTAGTGGTGGTGGAGCTGACGAAGAACTAGATGCTGCTACTCCTGTTGAAGCTGCCGAAATACTTGGTGATGCTGCTGCTGGTGAAGCTGACAAAATACTTGCTAATGCTGATGCTGGTGAAGCTGACGAAATACCTACTGAGACTGCTGTTGGTGAAGCTGACGAAATACCTGCTGAGGCTGCTACCAGAGTCCAGGAAGAACATGCTGGTGTTGTTGCTGAGGTGCCAGCACTTCCAGTGTTTATAGCAGACTGTGTATTTGCTGCACACTCACGTGCCTATCATGTTGACACTCGAGATCTGACCTGGAGCCGAATCCACGTCAGGGGGAGGGGGCCTACAATTGGCTCATTAGTGGGGTCGTACGATTTGATGGAGAATGACAGATGGCCAAACGCAGCATTCTGGTTCGTTCCGATGATACCACCAGCTCCAGGGACCTAGTGCTCATACTGGTCCGATGAACCATTTGTCTTTATCTTTATCTTTAGTTATGCTTATTTGTGTAAAGACTAAGCTGTGCTTATCTATGTAAGACTAAGTTAGGCCTAACTGCGTAATATTCAGTGAAGCCCAACTTTTCTTTCCACGCCCATAACAGCAGAATTGCAGCATAGAACAGACAAAGGTAATGTGCATACTAGGCATTTCTGCTCAGGATAACAACCACTTCAAGTAAATGATACATGGTGTACGCATTTGAACGCATCACTAGAATGTGCCACCTATTGATGATTGATGACATGGATCTAGCTTTTCTGCGTGTATTTGCATTGAATCGCTCATTGATTTGTTCACATATTTTTTGGCAATGGTTGATGAACTCCACTCTCTTGGTAACATGCTTCGTCAGCGAGCACTTGTTGATGCAATGCAAAGTACAGACATGGTTGTCATCGTCATTCCATTTAGTTTCTCTATGTTTCATCATCACAGAGCTACTAACTTCAAATGAAAATCTAGTAAACAACATATGTATACATTGTTAGATTATGCTATGGCCACGGTACATACATGTTTTTCTACAATCACAAGAAGAAAACTTGATGCATTTTCACCTTGTTGGCGTTGTGTCGAACTGGGTGGATGTGGCTTTGGGGTTCGGAGAGGAAGGCGCCGTGGCTGGTGCATGTGCGACCATAGCGATGACGAGATCGGATTCTGGAGGAGGCCAACAGGACCGAGCATGGTCGGCATGGTGATAGATCTCACCCAGGAATGAATTCCCGTCCCCGCGCCGTGCCATGGGTGCGGCCATGGTGAGGGCGAGCTCCGATTCGGGATGGGGAGGAGAGTGGGGCCGAGCAGGTTTGTCCAAGTCCTAGCTCTGTGCCATGGCCGCGACCACAGATTGCTGACCTGGAGGAAGAAGAAGACGCGTAAAGGATGCATGTGCCAACACTGCAAGCCTACATGGCAGCCACAACGGCAACGACATAACGGCGAAAGCTGACAGCACGTAAAGTTGAATTCGTGCTGAAAAAGACCCTCTGAGTATTTGGCACGCCAACTTTGGGCAACACAGCTGATTGTAAGCAACTTGGGTACCGCGTTGCCTAGGCGCCCCAACTTTTGGGCCGCCAAATGATATTCTCGGCACGATGGCGATGTAGACAGGAAGGTCGCTGAAGAGTAGGATGGAGCCGTCCGCCGGGAAGGTGGATCCGGCGAAGAAGGACACGTTGTCGATGACGCAGTTGAATTTGCCTAGCATAAGCATGAGGCTAGAGGCCACGCGCTCACCGGCTGAAGCGCGGGGTCCCATGTAGAACGTGACTCTGGTCGAATCCATGTCGTCCCCATGGTGGGTGCCAACTATCGGTGTATTGGAAATGGCAGTGCCTAAGAAGGCTAGATAGAGGTGTGGGGACTAGCAGGTAAGCTCTCGACGATGTCCGTGGGTAGGATTGGGTACGAGCGAGTGTAGCAAGACATAGGAAGTATCCAGGTTCAGACCCCTCGTGGTGAGGTAAAACTCCTACTCCTGCCGATCTGACTATGGGTAGAATACAGAGTATACTTGCTCCTCGACCTGTATGAACTAGCTACCTCTTAAATGTTCAACCCTTTCTACGAGAACCTTGCCCCTCCTTATATAGGCAAAGGTGCAACGGTCTCACTGCCAGGCCAGCTGGCGGGTCCCACAGGCGGGTCCCAGCTAGATCATCATCTACAGTATCCGGTAGTATCTATCATGTTGAAGGTACACGCCATGCGGGTCATCATGGGTATAGTGAACATCGTGGGAGTCTGTCGTCAGCAACTGCCCACTATGCATGCGTCACCCGCAAAGTCTTCAGTATGGCCACTATGCATTGTGCAGCACGTCGCCCTGTCCTCCTGATTGCGTCCGGCTACGCCCGTGTAGCCGGATTCGTCTGCGTTTGGCTGTGATCTGCTAGCGGACGCGAGCCCTCTTCCCTTTTTCTTGTCCGTTCAGGGTACCCGGGGGTCATCCCCCCGACAAGCCGGCTCGTGGCAACATGACTCATATCTTGTTCATGGTTGACAAATTTACAAAGTGGATTGAGGTAAAGCCAATAAGGAAGTGTGATGGTCCCACAACCGTGTCATTCGTCAAGGATATCATTTTGAGATATGGGTACCCACACAACATAATAACTGATAATGGCACAAACTTTGCTGAGGGAGCATTTGCTAGATTCTGTCGAGATAAAAGGATTAGACTTGATGTTGCATCAGTCGCACATCCCGCATCGAACGGGCAAGTGGAGAGATCTAGTGGGCTAGTACTGTCCGGGATAAAAAAAACCCGGCTCATTGAGCTGCTATAGCGATCAGTGGGGTGTTGGATTGATGACCTCTTGGTAGTACTATGGAGCTTGAGGACAACTTCGAGTCGATCAACTGGCTATATGCCATTATTTCTGGTATATGGGGAAGAAGATGTATTACCAGCCGACATAGTGCATGACTCGCCGAGAGTCACCCAATACACAGAGGCCGAAGTGCAAGAAGCCCGGAAAAATGATGTTGATCTACTGGAAGAGGCAAGAGAGTTGGCATTGTCTAGATCCGCCATATATTAGCAAAATCTCCGACGATATCATAGCTGGAAATTAAACCCTCGAGTTTTTCGGGAAGGGGATTTGGTGCTTCATCTAGTTCAATGCACAACCATCATGCATAAACTATCACCTCCATGGGAGGGGCCATTTACTGTGAGCAAGGCACTGCATAATGATGCATACTATCTCATAGATGCTCAGGCACAGGAGAAGAGTGAGGCGGATAGGTCAGGAGAAGAGTCGAAAAGGCCATGGAATGTAGGGATCCTTCGTCCATTTTACACTTAGCTGAAGTGTATGTAGCTTGAACTCTCATCTGTCGAATTATATGTCGGTAATAAGCTAATTAATGGAACCTCGGCACCTCGAGCAGTGACTCAGGGACTTCCCTACTAGTAATTTTTTTCTGTACTTATATTTTTTATGTCGGCTGGCTTAAGTTTCTTACCCCTTTAGGTCGAGTTAGTAGTGTGTCGGCACCAAAGGCCCACTGACGAGGGTTTAACTCATCAATGACCATTGTTATGGACTTGGGTTTTGGAGAAGGAGGGAACGCTAGAGGCATCAGTCGGCTAGCAAACAAGCACACAGGGACGCATGGTTTACCCAGGTTCAGGCCTCGTAGAGGTCCCTACTCCTTCTTGTCTGCTCTTGGAATTAATGAAGGAATCAAAAATTACAAAGGGCGCAGATGCAATCTGGCGAGAGTTGTGGAAACTAGGGTTGTGATTGTCCTCCTCGTCGCCCCCTCCTAGCCTTTATATACATAGGCTAGGTCTCGAGTAGCAGGTCGAGTCGGTTACAGATTAGGGTTTTCCCTTTGAACTTTCTATCTTAAGCTTCTTCTTGTCTCTCAATCAATCGAGAGTCCGTGGGCCACTCGAATTCTTCATTGGGCCCTAGCAACGCCGTGGGCTTCTGCCGTATCTGGACCGTGTATACCAAACTCGAGTACCTGTAGGGTATACCCATGTCAATAGCCCCTGAGTGTCCAGTGGAATCGCAGATTCAACTGGGGACTTTATGAAGTCTTTTGAATGCATGACAGAGCATTTTTTTAAGTGTTCTATTTGTGTGATAGGGATTGTTGATATATGTGCCTGATTTAACTGATGTATCGGTGTCAGTTAACTGCCTTAGGGAAAAACAACGCAATCTACTCAAACTCGAGTCCCCGGACTTGAATTCGGAAAAGTGCTCGCGTAATTCGACTCAGGCCGCGGAGGTCTTACAGGAGTCGAATTCCAGTGTATAAGTGTGAGCACTCGACGCGTCCGTCGAGGCTTGTTCATCATACCTGCATGCACGGATATTTTTCTAGTAGTGCACAGCAGATGCATTGCTAGGCCTTATTCAGGTCTTATCTTCACGCTGTAAGCGTGACATGCAAAATTTTTTCATCGCGGAGATGATTCGAGTGGCCCAGAAGATGCAGTCTCTTTGTAGGGAAAGTATGAGGCGGAGTCGCCATAGCATTCGAGTGTGGATGTTATCAACATGTAGTACGATGTACAAATAATCATAGGGTGCGCGACCAGCGCTCCCTGTGGGAGTAGCCCCTGAGTGCTTGGTTGAGTCGAAGACTCGAGCGGGGACTAAAAAGCTTTTTTATGACTGCTGTCGCCTTTTGTTGCTTGTTTCAGTTGAGTTGGCTTCTGGCGCTCCCTATGGGAGTAACCCATATTTCACAATTGAATCGTAGTTTCGAGTGATGGGTTTTTCTTGAATGCTCATACATCTGCATAAAAAATAATCGTAGGGTGTGTGACCAGCGCTCCCTATGGGAGTAGCCCCTAGTGCTTGGTTGAGTCGAAGACTCGAGCAAGGACTAAAGTAGTCAAAATCTCTTGTTGCTGGAAATGATGGCGTCAGCGCTGATGATGTGATGACCTCAGTTGCCCACATGAGCGGCTTTGACGGGACGTAATGAGCGGTGGGTCCCACTTTCTGACTTTGATTTGACTGGGCGTGCGTAATCTTCTGTTTTAACTGTGTCTCCTCGATTTCTGCGCGTAATGGAGATAGCAGGGACGGATCATGATTTAGCTTCGCCACGTGTCGATGGCGATGTGCGCCACGCGTGTAGTAGGGTTTCTGCTGGCCATTTGATGGTCTCTGTGAGGAGGTTAAGTAGCAGTGCAGCTACGGTAATTTTCCCCATCTGTCTTCTTTGCTCGTGCCTCCATCGCCATTGCTGCTGCTCTCTTCTTCCTTGCGCAGTTCCTCATCGCGGCACTGGACCAGCTCCATGTCTTTCCCAGTTACTTCCTCCGTTCCCACCGCCATTGAAAGATGGGCAAGAAGAAGGGAGGCACCACCGCTGGATCTGCGGCCGCCATTGCCGCTAGCAAGAAGAAGGGCGTAGCCACTACCGTGGGCACCAGCGCCGCCGGTGCTGGGAAGAAGAAGGGTGCGGGCACCCGCGTCACCAATGGTGCCTGGCGGGCGTCCATCATCAAGCCTTCCGAGCTTCACCTTTATTGCCAAGATGGAGTTCTTCCCTCAGTTAAAGACGACTCGTGAGTGCCCATTAACGAGGTAATTCCTTGTCCTCCTCCAGGTTTCTAGGTGATGTTTCTTGCGTTCATCATCCGAGGTCTTTCTCTCCCCTTGCATCCTTTCTTCTGCGGTCTCCTTTGTTTCTATGGGCTCTAGCTGCACCAGCTGTCCCCAAATTCTATTCTCCACATCGCATGCTCATCACGCTTTGCGAGTGCTGGCTCGGAATCGAGCCACACTTTGGCCTCTTCAAGAGGCGTCAGTCAGCGTCTGGTTCTGTAGTCTATAACGTAGGAGGCTGCGGAATCCACGTCGACTCCTATGTCACCTATTTTCCATCAAGCTCACTGCATCTATCCAAGGGTGGAGAGAAAAGTGGTTCTACATCCGTGACCACAAGGCTGACGGGGAGCACTACGGACTCGCACCCTTCGGTCCTATGGCGAATTTCAAGAGGAGGCACTCCTAGAAGAATGTCATTATGCCCGGCGAGTCCGCGGAAACAGAAGTGTTGTATGAGCGCGTCTGCGACCTCGAAAACCGCATAGGCAAGGAAGAAGGTGGCGCCGCTCTCATTCGCACCTAGTTGTGCTGTTGCGTCCAGCCTCTTTAGGCCAGAGTGCACCCTATGTACTGCTGGACCGGCACTGATGATGTCACTCGCATGTCTGCTGAGGGCATTTCTGCGGGTGAGGCCGATAAGAGGGTGCGATTGGTGACCAAGTATACCGCCAAGGAGGTTCTCCCGGGCGAACCAGTCGTGCCCCCTTTCAACGCCTCTAACCCTCCTCCTAAGGTAGAACTGTACTATGAAGTTGTTTCTTTCGTTGATTGCCAACAAGCGCTTGATATCTAATGATGTATCTTCTGATTGTAGGACTGGAAGGTCTCTTCTAAATTGCCCCCTCATCCTGAAGGGGTTATCCCTCGCGAAGTGGATGAAGAGGATGAGACAGAATCGACCGTCCCAATTGAAGAGCAGAAGGGAGCCCCCGAGTCCAGCAGCCATGATACTCGCAAGCGTTCTTGCAGCAAGGACTCGGATGCTTCATCGCCGACAATTCCAGAAGGTCCTTGTGTTGTTGCAGAGGAGCCAATCCCTGCCGTTCCTATGCGCTCAATGGCTCCTCCTGCCCTGAAGAAGATAGGACTGCCGAAGGAGTCGGAGGAGTCGTCGGAACAATCCTTCGACCTTGATAAATTTGATTGGTGAGTTCTGTATTCACGACCTCACCTTGGTTCCTTTTTAGAGTTGATTTTTCCCTGAAGTTTTTGCTGGATTCATTTTGTAGTCGATCACCATCGTCGTCTTCTGACAACGTCCAATTTGTGAAGGAGTCCGGAGTCGCAGACTCCAAGGCCAAGGAAATGGCCGAACGATCTCCTTCTCCTCCATTAGCGGCCCACTTCAGGCACAACTCGTCAAGTTCCCCGCATGCTGGGGAACACTAGATGGTTGCCTGGACGATGGCGCGACAGTCATCTTCGGAGTCTTTGGAGGATCACGTAAGCGTTCTTTTGGCAGTCGAATTTATACTTGGTGCTACCTACTGATCCTTTGTTTTCTGCTGAGGCAGCTCATCGTGAAGGAAGTTGCTCGCCTAGGGGAGCAAGTCCTTGTCATGGGTCGATAGCACGCACTGCTAGACAATCTCCATTGCGTTGTTGAAGGTTGGTTTTGGCTTCGTCTTTGTCTTCGTGAAGTTTATAGATTCAATTGATGATACGTCCTATGCTTTGCAGGTGAGCACAACGAACTTCTTTGTAATGCTGCTTCCCTTGAAAAGGCGCTTGCTGCGGCGGTGAAGAGTCGAGACGAAGCTATCGCGGCCCTAGAGGAGTCTCAAAAGCGCATAGAGGATTTGCGCACCTCCACTGTTGAGAGGGAAAAGTTGTTCGAAGAACAACTCTTCTCGATTGCCAAGTCTCTCTCAAGTATTCTTTTAGCTGAATTTTCATTGCTTTTTTGCTTCAGCATCGTGTTATTGTGCTAACACTTTGGTGTATGCAGATGCCAGCGGCCTGGGTTTTGACGCCCAGTCCCTGCGTCGCGCTGATGCATTGGTAGGCGCCGTCGCGGCAGTAGAAGACCGCAGTGCTTCCCTTCAGGGGACATTAACGAAGGCCAAGGGTGTGCTCAGTCGCATCCATGAGGATCTAACTCCCAAGGCTGAGCTAATTGACAACCTTGAGGATCTAGTGCAATCCCTTGCTGGAGGTATTCCCGCGGACTTCAGGAACTCTCAGCGGTCTGTCGGTGCCACCATGGCACTCGCGATGGTGCAATCCCATGGCTTAGAGATGGACCATGTCGTGATCTCCAAGGCGATGCCCGTCGGCTCAGATGGCCAACAGGTAGTGTTTGCTCCCTTCGCAACTGGCTGCGGTAAGTATGGGCCGCAGCTCATCAATATAGTTGCCAAATATTCCTAGGAGCTGCAGCGAGCGAAGAAGGCGGCGAAGGCTGCGGCATCAGGGGCTGGCACCAGAAAGTATATGGCGTCAGATACTTCCACGGATTGGATGAAGCCCCCGAAGTCAAAGTCAAAGTCGAAGAAGCAGATTGCTCCTTGTAGCCAATCTGTAATAGTTGTAGTTATTTTGGGTAGAAACTATGCTTTTGTGGGAGTATCCCAGCCGAGACTTTGATGTGCTTGAATGCAGTTATGCCTTTATCAGTGTATTTATGGCTTCTTATTTGCTTCTTGCTTGATTGTGATAGGGTACTTTGAGTGGTCCTTCGAGTGATCCTCGTGACTTCCCTTCCACCGATGAAACCACGGTGCAACCGTGTTTAAAGGTGGAGGAACTATCATTGCTTTCGCGACTGCGCGATCGCATTAAGTAGTTGGAGCACGAGTTGCCCATCATTCGTGGTAGCGCGGATGTGTGGAAGTCCAAAGCGGAGAAGGCCACTGCACGCGAGAAGTATCTCTTGGAAAAAGTGGCACAGCTAAATGAGCAATTCAAATGTTAGCTTTCTGCCTTCTCATCTTTTCATGTAGTCAATCGCAACAAAGCCTTGTCTTCATACTTTGCTGCTTCTTTGGTGTAGTTGTGAGCGCTCGTCATCCGCGGGAGGAGGAGGATCGTGTGTCTATTCGAATGAACGACTTGACCCAGGAGTAGCTACAAGCGAGTGGGTACTTTTGGGTGGACCGTGACCGTGCAGTTGCCTTTGTGACCCTGCAGGATCGCTCTTCCCGAGTGCTCCAATGCCTAAAGAAGACGTAGTCATGCCTTAAGCATATTTATGAGGCAATGTTTCCTCTCGACGTGGTGGCTTCAAGCCTGATGGCCCTTCTGGCAAAGTTCCAGGATATGGCAGCGGTCCGTGAGTGCATACGGCAGTAGTTGGTAGCTGGTGCTAATGTTGCATTGTCGCTGGTGCGACTGCATAGACCGGACGTGGATGTTGCGTCTGTTGTCGCTGGGCCGCTGCCTCCGCCAGAAGGTATGACTTGGGACATGGTTCCGCACTATCAGGCGGTTGATCGACCAGGAGAGGACATTGTCGATTTCTTTGAGGAGCAGACAAACGTTCTTATTTTGCAGTAGTAGCATGTTTTGTCCCTGCACATAATTGTATAAGTGTTGTAAAGTTCATACGATTGTATTGGGTGTATTGAGCACCCGTTGATATGTGAAGAGCTTGTTACCCTATATATTTTTCTAGTGTGTTGCACTCTGCGATTCCTTTTCGTTAGCTTGACATGTGTTTATCTCAGCACCTTGCCAACCTGTCAGGTGCGCTGCAGCTGGGTTGGTGTTTATCAAGGGTTCGATTAGTGCGTCACCTACTCAGGATTCCGCGATTAGTTCGTAGAACAGGAGTGTATAGGGTGGCGCAGCCCCCGAGTTATGAAATTGCAGGAGAGTAGAGAAATACACAGAGTTTTGGGGCACTTAGCTTTTATTTATTCGTAGAATAGTACGAGGTACAATGTGTGGCTAAGTAGCCTGGCTTAATAGCCTGATTTGTAATGTAAAAACGACTAAGGGTAGAAACGACGCAGCTGCGCGACGTTCCAGGGGTTGGAGTATGTGACTTTTGTCACGAAATATTTAAGGCGATAGGCACCACCTGGGATTACTTCTATGATCACGTATGGTCCCTCCCAAGAGGACTCGAGCTTGAGATGCCCTTGTTGCTTTAGTCGCAGGACCATGTCTCCTTCGATGAAGGATCTAGGGTGTATCCTTCTGCTATGGTTGTTGTGGAGGTTCTACTAGTAGATCGTTGATCTCTCCGCTGCTATCTCGCGTGCCTCGTCAATGAGGTCGATGGAGTCTTCGAGTGCGAAGGTAGATCCCTTCTTGCTGTATGCGACCACTCGTGGGGCTTTAAAGCGCACTTCTATGGCTAGCACCACTTCAGCGTTGTGCACCATGAAGAACGGAGTATAACCCGTAGCGCTGTAAGGAGTTGTGCGCTGGCTCCAGAGTACATATTGTAGTTCTTCTGGCCAGCATCCCGCGGCTTGTTCGAGTGGACGAAGGAGTTGCTTCTTGATTCCACCGCACACGAGGCCGTTGGCCTTTTCCACTTGACGGTTGGTCTTTGGGTGAGCTACCGAGGCGTAGCTTACGTTGATTCCCAAGTTTTCGCAGAACTCCTGGAACTCCTTGGAGGTGAAGTTTGTCCCATTGTCTGTGATGATGCTATGTGGCACCCCAAATCGATAGACAATGAACTCGAAGAACTTGACGGCGCTGGCTCCTGATTGATTCGTTACCGGCATGGCCTCAATCCACTTGGTGAATTTGTCGACTGCGACTAAGAGGTAGACCTAACCTCCTCGTGAGGACCTTGGGAGATTGCCGACCATGTCGAGTCTCCATTGTGCGAAGGGCCAGACCAATGGTATTGGCCTGAGTTCCACGCCAGGTGCGTGAGGCTTGTCCGCGAATCGCTAGCAAGTATTGCAGCACTGGACGATATCCTTGGCGTCGCTCATGGCCGTGGGCCATTAGAATCCAGCTCGTAGAGCTTTGGCAACAAGGGCACGACTGCCAGCATGATGCCCATAGGTGCCTTCGTGTATGTCGAGGAGGACGGCCCTTCCGTCCCTATTGGAGACGCACCGTTGGAGTACTCTGGTAATGCTGCGTTTATATAATTCATCGTTGATGATGGTGAATTCCTTGGATCATCACGCAATGTATCGTGCATCAGTCGGGTCCTCTGGCAGCCTTTTGCTGAGCAAGTACGTGATGTACGGCTGTTTCCAAGATGGCTTGATCATCATGACACTCATTGGCCCGTCGAGTCCTGTATCGAGCTCCATGTCATCGAGTGCCATTGGCTCGTTAGGTGGCTAAGCCCCCGAGTCCTTTGATGTGCTTGCTTTCTTTTCTAGAGCCTTGGGCTTGATGTAGCATTCGCAGATGCACTCGAGGAATACCCCAGGTGGTATAGGGGCGCAGGTCGAGCCAATGTTGGTGAGTGTGTCTGCCTCTTCGTTGCTTTTGTGGCCTACATCCCGCAGCTCACAGCCATTGAAGTCTCCCTTGAGTGTGTCGTAGAGGTCGCGATAGGCGATCATGTTGTCGCTTAGTGCATCACACTCGTGCGTCATTTGATTGACTACCAGTTTGGAGTCGCTGTAGATGATGAGCCTTTTGGCGCTGCAGGCTTTCGCCATCCGCATCCCATGGATCAGGGCTTCATACTAAGCTTCATTGTTGGAGGCAGTGAACTGCATTGGCAGAATGTATTTCATCTTGTCTCCCTGGGGCGATGTCAGTATGACACCTGCGTCGGCTCCGTATTTTCGCTTAGACCCGTCGAAGTGCATTGTCTAAAGGTAGGACATGTCTGGCTTGTCGAGGAGATGGTTCTCCATCCAGTGCACGAGGAAGTCCGGAAGAACTTGTGATTTGATCGCGTCGCGCTTTTCATATGTAATGTCTTGTGGAGACAACTCGATTCCCCAGAGCGCGACTCATCCAATGGCGTCAGGATTATTGAGTATATGCCTGAGCGGGGCGTCGTTTACTACCATGATTGGGTGCTCCTGAAAGTAGTGGCGCAGTCGCCTGGCTGTCAGGAAGACACCATAGGCCAGCTTCTGGTAGTGTGGGTACCGCTGCTTTGTTGGCGTGAGCACCTCGCTGAGGTAGTATACTGGGCGTTGTACCCCGTGGACTTTATTTTCTTCGGCTCTCTCCACCACGAGCATAGTGCTGACCACCTGGTTGGTGGCGGAGATGTAGAGCAGCAATGGATCCTTTTCGCGAGAGGTCACCAGTACTGGTGAAGTGGATAATAGACGCTTGAGGTCTTCGAATGCTTCTTGTGCTTTGTCTGTCCACTCGAACTTGTCAGCCCTACGGAGGAGTTGGTAGAAGGGCAGTGCTTTTTCGCCCATTCGACTGATGAATTGACTGAGCGCCGCGATTCGCCCAGCTAGCTGCTGGACGCCTTTTACGTTCTACGGCTTCTCCATGGCAAGTATGGCCTTTATCTTCTTCGGGTTTGCTTCAATTCCTCTCGCAGAGATGAGATACCCGAGTAGTTGCCCAGATGGTACGCCGAAGGTGCATTTGTCCGGATTGAGCTTGATCCGGTAGCGGTCGAGGTTAGCGAAGGTCTCGCGGAGATCGCCGATTAACGAAGCTTCCTCCTTGGTTTTGATGACGATGTCGTCAACGTAGACTTGGATATTGCGACCAAGTTGGTTCTTGAGGCAGACCTGCATGCACCGCTGATAGGTAGCTCCTGCGTTTTTTAGCCCGAAGAGCATGGTGTTGTAGCAGAACACACCAAAGGGCATTGTAAACACCATCTTCTCTTGATCTTCCTCCTTCATTCGAATCTGATTGTATCCTGAGTACGCGTGGAGGAAGTAGAGGCGTTCACATTCCGCGGTGGAGTCGATGATTTGGTCGATTCGTGGCAACGGGAAGTGATCCTTTGGGTAGTGCTTATTCAGGGAGGTAAAGTCCACACACATCTGTAGGATATCTGTGTCTTTTTTAGGCATGAGCACTGTGTTAGCGAGCCAGGTGCTTTCCTTGATCTCGCGTATGAAGTTTGTGTTGAGGAGTCTGTTGATCTCCATTCCGACTGCCTTCGATCTTTTTTCAGACAGTCACCGTATTGTCTACTTGACTAGCCTTGCATCTAGATTCACGTTGAGTGAATGCTCGGCGAATTCCCTAGGAACCCCTGGCATGTCCGCTGGACACCAGGCGTAGATTTCCCAGTGCTCACGGAGGAATTCGACGAGCGCGAGTTCCTATGCGGAACTCAAGTTGTTGGTGATGAGGGCCGTCTTGGTCAGGTCCGTTGGGTCAACCTGGACTTTCTTTGTGTGTACCGACGAATCGAATGACAGGTCGGGTGAACTTGGCCTACTCAAGGGAGGTAGACTGTTGTCTGTCGACTCCTTCAATCTTGCGAGCTCCTCCTGCATGCCAAAGGACTGGGAGATTCTGTTGAATTCCCTATCACAACTATCTGACCCCTCAAAGCTTCCGTTGATTGTGATGACGCCGTTTGGACCTGGGATTTTCATCTGCAGTTAGGTGTAGTGCGGCACTGCCATGAACCTAGCGAACGTGACGTGTCCGAGGATGCAGTGGTATTGCAAAGGCCAGTCGACGACTTCAAAGTCGATGCGTTCTCGCCGAAAGTTTTTCGGCGTGCCGAAGATGACGTCGAGGTTGATTTTGTGCAGGGGATATATGCCCTTGCCTGGGACGATGCCGTGGAAAGTCATGTCTGAGACCCCCAGACAGGTCAAAGGGATCCTCATTGCATGCAAGGTACTCGCGAACATGAGGTTAATGCTGCTCCCACCATCCATGAAGACGCAACTCATGTCGAAGCCTCTGATCTGCGCCTCGAGTACGAGGTGACAGTGGCCTAGATGCGAGACTTGGCATGGATGGTCGCGCTTGTCGAAGGTGATGCAGGAGTCACTTCCACTGAGGTACTCAGTGGTGGAGGGCGGGGAATTTGTCACCAAGTTGACTTGGCGAGTGATGGCCTTCTACACTTGATTTGAGGGGCGCCCTTTTTGGATCATCATGTTTCCTATGGCCCGTGGGTATGGTTCGCCTCCATGGTGTTGGACTGGCGCGGCCACGGGTGGTGGTGGTCCGGGCGGTGGTGGAGGAGTTCCATGCGCCACAGTGCCTGGGGTGGCCCCATAGCCCCCGTTGACTGCGTCGCGATTCATCCGAGCCAGACCCTCATGGAGTTTGAGGAACTCGCGGCAGTCCTTGAGAAGGTGGCTGGATTTCTTCTTGCCGTCGTGCTTGTCGATGTAGAAGTGCACGTTGCATGGTCCGGACAGTTTGTCCTTGATAGATGTTGCGGGTGCCTCTTCGCGAGTGCGGCGCTGCAACACTTGCGTGGTTTTCCCAGAGTCGCGGTATCCACCGCTGCGATAGCCGATGTTGCGGTTGTCGTCACGTTTGTTGGTGTAGCCGGCTGCGACCATATGGACGTCGCCGCGGTCATCGTAGATGCGCATTCGACGCTTGCTTCGGCGGTCGCGTCTGCGTCTGAGGTCGTCGTCGTTGGAGTGAGCGCGATTTTTCACCGAGTCTTCTCCATCCGCCCACCGATTCGCAATTTCCATCAGGTGGTCAATTGTTTTGGGCTTCGAGCGACCCAGCTCCTAACTGAGCTCTATGTGGCGAACACCGCCGTTGAACGTGTTGATCGCGTGATCCTCCGGGATGTTTTCTGTAGAGTTCTTGATGACGGACCACCTCTGGATGTACGAGCGCAACGACTCGCCAGATCTTTGTTGGCAACCTCTTAGTTCTTCGATTAATGCGGGCCTTTTGTAAGTGCCCTTGAAGTTGCGAACGAAGCTGTAGACCAGCTCTTCCCAGCTGCGAATGGATCCGCGTGGGAGGTTGTTGAGCCATGCGCGAGCTGCGCCCTGCAGCTGCAGCTACATGCATTGCATGGTCATGCTTCGACTCCCGCTGTGGAGCCTGACAGAGAAGATATGATCTTCTAGCTAGATCTTCGAGTCCTGCAGGCCGTCAAATTATGGTTTCTCTAATGGGAGTTTAAACCCTTTAGGCATTCGCTTTTTCCCGATGGCTCCACTAAAGAATCTGGTGCCGCAGAGCTCTACGTCTTCATGTTCCGAGTCAGTCGAACGAGGACGTCTTTGATGGCCCCAGATATCTCGAGCTCGTTGGGGAACCCCAAGAGGAAGGTATGATGAGCATAGCAGCAAGTTTCCCTCAGTTATGAAACCAAGGTTATCGAACCAGTAGGAGCAAGGAAACACCTCCAAGGTATTGTTGCCAACTTGGAATCCTGCACAACACAACCATAGAACTTTGCCCCCAACTTACAGTGAGGTTGTCAATCTCACCGGTTTTGCCAAAAACAAAGGATTAAACGTATTGTGTGGAAGAAAGTAAAAGCTTGTAGAAAGTAAACAGAAAATAGTAAACAGTTGTAGATTGATGGTAAAATAAAGGACCAGGCTCCATAGTTCACTAGTGGTGGTTCTGCTTAAGATAGACGACATGTTGGGTGAACAAATTACAGCGGGGCAATTGACAAACATCGAGAAAGCATACATGCATATACTAATCATCTTGACTCCTTTGATATTTGATTGGGCATTACAACATTATACATAGACCGTAATCCAACTGTATCTATGACTAATAATCCACCTTCAGGTTATCATCCGAAACCCCTCCAGTATTAAGTTGCAAGCAATAGATAATTGCATTACGCATTGCATGTAAAGTAAACAATACGATTGTTCTATGAAAAAAAGATTGTTGTTTTCTCCCTAGTAGCAATAGCACATCTAGTACCTTAGAGATTTCTGTCACTTCCCCAGATTACTAGAGGCATGAACCCACTATCGAGCATAAATACTAACTCTTGGAGTTGCTAGCATCTACTTGGCCAAGATAGCTACTAACAACGGAAAGTATGCAAGATCAAAAATAACAAAGACATGATAGAATCAATAATCAATCTGAAATAGCATCTCAATATCCATCAGATCCCCGCAAACACAACATGTAGGATTACAAATAGACGATCTTGATCATGAACGGAGGTCACAAGATCTAAACATGATAGCAAAAAGGAGAAGAACCAACCATCTAGCTACTAAATGGACCCGTAGTCCAAGGATGAACTACTCACGCATCACACCGGAGGCTTGCATGGTGATGAAGAAGGCCTCCAGGGTGAATTCTCCCCTACGGCAGGGTGCCGGGAAGACCTTCAGATCCCTCCCGATCTAGGGATGGAGATGACGGCGGCTACAAACTCTTTCGTGGAATTTTGATCGGATACTTAGGGTTTCTGTATCGGAGGCATCTTATAGTCGGAAGAGGAGGCCGAGGGGGTGCCCTAGGCTGCCACACCACCCCTGGCGCGGGCCAGGCCTGGCCGCGTGGCCAGGTTGTGTGGCGGTCCTTTGGACTCTCTCCGTCTCGTATTCCAGATCTGTGTCTCCCTAGGTGAAAAACTAACTTTAGCTTTTGTCCCGTCCAATTCCGAGAATATTCATTTTCTGACTTTCCTGGACCCAAAAACAGCAGAAAACAGGCAGCTGGCACTATGGCATCTTGTTAATAGGTTAGTCCAAGAAAGTGTATAAAAATACTCCAAAGTTGGAACAAAACACAAGAAAGTAGATAAAAACCAAGAATGGAACATCAAAAATTATAGATACGTTAGCATCATATCAACATCCCCAGGCTTAACTCCTGCTCGTCCTCGAGTAAGTAAGTGATAAAAAGAAAGAAATTTTTTTGAGGTGACATGCACCATCATAAACTTGATCAAAGTATTTGTAAAACATTGAAAGATGGGATCATAGTACTTTAACATAGCATGAAAGATAAAGTTCTAACAATAAGACAAAGCAACTATGTTGTAATATTAAAAGGTACAAACAAAATATTCATGAATAACAATGCTTTGCAAGACGTTTGTTTGTTTCACATAAAGAAAACATAGCATAGTGGTATTCAGCTTGTCCCTTATAGAGGGGCCTGCTCGTCTACGATACCAAAGTTCACAGGCCAGTGCATGGCGGTACCTAAGTTGCCTGAAATTGCCGCGTTTCGAAAAGTTGGGCCGCCAACTACTGAGAGGGGATATTTCGAGGCAAACTCATGTCACCCCTGCCAAATTCAAACATTCCGTTAAACTGCCCCGTGAAGTAGACGGCCGGGACTCTCATGTCAGTCATATGTTCGTGACGCGAGCGCCAACGCGGCAACCTCTTAGGCAAATCGAGGAACTAAGTGGATTGGATGTGTTGACCAATTTCACAAATCCATTCCCACCTTTCCCCTGGCACCGGCGGCATTGGAATCCACCCTCCAGGCAGGACGGTCCCTTCGGACATTTGACTTCCGGTACCAAGTTGCTGCGCCCAGTCGCTGATCCCGAGCTCCAATGGCGCATGTCGTAGCCACCATAGCGAGGCTCTAGCCCGCCTCCGCCACCGACGAGCCGAGCAGCTCGGAGGATGGCAGATCCTACTACCAAGGAAGAAGAAGTTCTGGCTACAAGCGGGTGAGCTACCCTTCTCTTTGATATTCGCGCTAATTATAACTACTAGCTGGCTACTGAACCTAAAATTGTTTGTTAGCCCAACACTGACAAACATATTTTGTCCATAGTTTTCTATCAAGTGGGATCTCCGCGGAACACCATTACCTGGTTACGGTAAGCCTCTTCAGGTACGAATCTAAGGGCAAGTGGTATGGAGACCATTGTATCACGATGGAAGAAGAGCCTGCGTAGATCTGCACTATATCTGGTATGGTTGCTGCTCTGCGTAATCATGATGAATTATGGCCGAAGCAGACTGCAAAGTTCAGATTCATGGATGAATGTGGCATCATGGTTCCTCTAACGTGTGACAGACAGCTCATTGGGTTGACGAGAAGGTATGCTTCGGCTTGCATGTTTGAGCTGAAATGTGATGTACTAGATGTGGAAGCTGCTGTAACTGGGAGTCGCTCTTCTATTCTTAGGCAGGGTGGTTGCTCGAACCCAATTAGCTCCTGGTAAGAAAAGGTCTCTTGGGGTTCGCATGTTTGTGCTGAATTGTAATTTTTGTTTTATTTACTCTATAGATATTAGTCAGTTATGCAACAATCCTGTTTGTTTGACAGGAACCGCCGCAAGGTTAGAAACATGACTTCCGGGTCAGTCATTTTGCTTCCCGAAGAAATTAAAAACGAGTGGAAAGATGATGCTGGACATGATTCTGGTGCCCACTGTCACGTCGATGCAGAGTACGTGAAGCTAAGAAAATTGGCACCGAGGAAGAGGAAGAAGGCAGGAAATGAAGAAGCCAGTGGACGTGAAGGCTTGACACCTAGGCTGCGGAAGAAGGCTGCTGGCAATGAAGATGCATAGTACTGTGTTGAACTTGAACCTATATATGTAATTTAGATAAATTCTGGAGCTCTGTGTGTGGTATTTTGCTGGGCGAAACAATCTACCCACGTTCTCTGAGTAAAATGTACCGCGACTTAGGGTTTGGAAACGCCCGAGTCAGTAGTTGAATCTAAAATTGTGATTGTGCCACTACTATCTAAAAACACGCAACACCGGTTCCACGATTGCTGAGGGGCAGGAGGTCTCCAAATACGACAGAATGTAAGTGGCATAGAAATAAATTATTTAAGCTTCTTCACTCCACGAAGCAGCAACTTATTTCAGTTGCTGCACACAATGACATGGAAACATAAACAGCAATGGCAACCGATAATGCCCAGATGAGGAGGAAATCGGTACCACTTTCTGGCCTAATCTTGAGCCCGTCTATCTCACCGCCTCTCTTCTCCTGCATCCCCTTCATCTGGCAAAGCTCCCGAATCTTTAGTAACCGGGTGTACGTGCTTCTACTTTATAAATTGTGGTTGTGCCATTTGCATGCGGCCAAATCCACGTAGATTACGTTTAAACAAACCACCAATGTCAGAATACACTAGTAGAAAAGGGGTTTTTGGTCCACGGTCACGTTCCCAATCCAGGACAGAGATCTTAATCGAGGCAGAAATTGATCTAAATCACAAATTCTTCCACAAATTAATCGAGACAGAGATCTAAATTGAGGCATTTCATTAATTCAACCACAAATTCTTCTAAACAAAGGTGCAATTTCACATCCTACATTAATTCAACCACTAGTCAACAATTTCACTTCCGCTGTCGTTGTCCTCTGAACCATCGGCTTCCTCGTCGTCATCGGACGGAACCTCCACGATATCTACATTGTTCGTGAGACGGAGCACCTCTTCGCGGCGAGCGGCGGCGATGGCGATGTACTTGGTCTGTCTAGGGACGGACCAAAACCTCTCCCGCCCTTCTCAGTTGTGGACATCCCGGTGCACCACCCGCTCGTAAACGATGTGGTTGCCAATCTTGGCCTTTCACTCCTTGAACACCATCGGCTAGTACGGGCTAGCCGCCGCGTACCGGGGCAGCGCCCTCTTCCACGCGGGCATCTGTCGGCGGCACGCCACGATTTTGCTCTCCATCACGGCTCCGCCGGGGACGAGGAGTGGAGCCATCGGCACCCCCTCATAGCTGAGCGCCATCCGTGGGGCACTGTCGCGGCCGGCGGCGCGAGGATGTCGAAGTGCGCAAACATCACTGCCTCGTAGAAGTTCAACAAGGGCATCTCCATGGTGGCACGTGGAAATTGGAGAGGGAGTGAGGGGATGGATGACGAAGTGATGGCACGGTGGAGATTGGAGAGGGCGAGGGGATGGACGATGAAGGGACGCTGTGGCGCCTCCTATTTGTACACGAGGACGATGAAGCGACGGGCGGAATATCCAAGGTGCATTGGTCAGACAAAAGGAAGTAATGCAGGGTTAAGACAGATTAAGGGGCGACCAATCTTTTTCCTCCCAGGACTCCGAGGCCAATAGTTCAGACCGCTAGGTCAACAAGTACAACTATTACAACTTTAAAAAAGGCATGAAGCTCAAGCTAAATAGAACTAGTTATCACACATCTCCTTGATCTTCCTAATCTTAGCCCGATGCGCATCTTCCTGCGAGAGCAAGGATTGAATCGTCTGCTCCTTCCTTTTAGCATCTTCCTTGCACAACTTCAATTGTTTTGTCTGCATTTTTCCTCATGCACTTGTCAATACTCATAGTTGTGAACTGCAGGACTTTGGCCTGGTGAAGATCCTTCCTTGCTTGAGTCGGTTCTTGCTCTGCTTTAGCCTTCAGGGCCAACGCCACGTCCCTCTCCTTCTCGACTTTGCTAACCTTGTCTTCCACCCACCAGAGATCTCGCTTATGCTTGGTCGTGTCAACTGGTTCCCATAGCTTAATCTCAACACTGTCAAGAAGTGAGCTGAATACGGATTCTTTCAACTCAACAGTCATTTCCCATAGTTTGTCCAGCGTTTTCTGCATCAATTTGGGCCACTCTGGATCTACCCATTTGACAACACCACAACTTCCGCCTCGCATCATTGCACGATGTCCTTGACACCGTAGAAACCTCCTGCATGCGTTTCATCCTTCGAACACTAGAAATTTAGCAGCCACATATCCATGTTTACATAGCAGAGGACTGTCTTCATCCGCTAAACCGTGATAGTCGGAGTCATACATCGTCTGGTTGGCCTAACACATCATATGCGCATGAGTAAACAGAGTAGATCTAGCTCAAAAAATAGATAACTAGCCACAGATGATAGAGATAGAGATGAGATGACTCACATCGAAATCACCATCCCTGTCGTCACGACGCGTTTCCTCGCCGTCTCCCCTTGAACCCATGGCGAGAGGGGAGGGGGTGGCTACCGGAGAGGGGATTGGGATGGAGGCGCCGTCAGCTTGCGGCTACGGCAGGATGGGAGTGAAGTGGGGAAAGTGGCTTCGAGGGGAAGGAAGAGAAGTACGGGGAGGAAGAGAAGTAATGGGGACGTGACACTGGGATATGGCCCACTAAACTCGTGAGTCATCACACTCGCAATAGGGGAACCCCCAGTGTTGCCAGTTTGTCCAGAGCAAGCGTGGCCAATCATGCCGTAGAACAGAATACTCGCGGATCGATCTCACGAAGACCATCCCAATCGTCCAAGCGCCTCGATTGAACGGTATGTAACAATCGTCAAGCAGAACAACTCTGTTAGGGTGTGCCTTCTAGAAGACTCGGTCAAATGCTAAGGTTAGGGCTCTCTTAAGGTTAATTAGGATCCATATGTGGTTTATGAAAAGAACACACATCCAATGACACTGGTGGATCCTTATGTGGTTTGTGAGAAAACACACACGCAATCACACTGGGTGGATCCATATGTGGTTTATGAGAGGAACACACATGCAATGATACTGGTGATATGTGGTTTGTGAAAAGAACACACATGCAATGACACTGGGTGTGGTTCATGAGAAGAACACATATGCAATGACACTGGTGTATCCTTATGTGGTTTGTGAGAATAACAGACATGCAATGACTCTAGCTGTGGTTGATGAGAAGAACACACATGCAATGACACTGGTGGATCCATGTGTGGTTTATGAGAGGAACAGACATGCAATGACACTGGGTGTGGTTCATGAAAAGAACGGACATGCAATGAAACTGGTGGATCCATGTGTGGTTTGTGAGAAGAACAAACATGCAATCACACTTGGTGGATCCATGTGTGGTTCATGAGAAGAACACACATGCAATGAAACTGGTGGATCCATGTGTGGTCTGTGAGAGGATCACACATCCAATGACATTGGGTGTGGTTAATAAGAAGAACACACATCCAATGACACCGGTGGATCGTTATGTGGTTTGTGAGAAGAACACACATGCAATGACTCTAGCTGTGGTGCATGAGAAGAACACACATGCAAGGACACTAGTTGTGGTTCATGGAAAGAACACACATCCAATGACTCTAGCCGTGGTTCATGAAAAGAACATACCTGCAATGACACTGGTGGATCCATGTGTGGTCTGTGAGTGGAACAGACATCCAATGACACCGGGTGTGGTTCATGAAAAGAAAACACATCCAATGACACTGGTGGATCCTTATGTGGTTTGTGAGAAGAACACACATGCCATGACACTGGTGTATCCATGTGTCGTCTGTGGGAAGAACACACATGCAATGACTCTAGATATGGTTAATGAAAAGAGCAGACATGCAATGACATCGGTGGATCCATGTGTGGTCTATGAGAGGAACACACATCCAGTGACACTGGGTGTGGTTCATGAAAAGAACACACATGCAATGACTCTAGCCGTGGTTCATGAGAAGAACACACATGACACTGGTGGATCCATGTGTGGTCTGTGAGAGGAACACACATCCAATGATACTGGGTGTGGTTCATGAAAAGAACACACATCCAATGACACTGGTGGATCCATATGTGGCTTATGAGAGGAACACGGATCCAATGACACCGGTGGATCCTTATGTGGTTTGTGAGAACAACACACATGCAATGACACTGGTGGTATGTGGTTTTTGAAAGAACACGCATGCAATGACACTGGTGGATCCAAATGTGGTTTGTGAAAAGAACACACATGCAATCACACTGGGTGGATCCATGTGTGGTTCATGAGAAGAACATGCATGCAATGACACTGGTGATATGTGGTTTGTGAAAAGAACAGACATGCAATGACTCTAACTGTGGTTAATGAAAAGAGCAAATAGCAATGACACTAGTGGATCCATGTGTGGTTAATGAGAAGAACACACATCCAATGACACATGTGGATCCTTATGTAGTTTGTGAGAAGAACAGACATGCAATGACTCCAGTTGTGGTTCAAGAGAAGAACACACATGCAATGACACTGGGTTTGGTTCATGAAAAGAACACACATCCAATGACACTGCTGGATCCTTAAGTGGTTTGTGAGAAGAACACACATCCAATGACACTAGTGTATCCTTATGTGGTTCATGTGAAGAACACACATGCAATGACACAATGGATCCATATCTGGTTTGTGAAAAGAACACACATGCAATGACTCTAACTGTGGTTCATGAAAAGAGTAGACATGTAATAACCCTGGTGGATCCATGTGAGGTCTGTGGGAGCAACACACATCTAATGACACTGGTGAATCCATATGTGGTTTGTGAGAAGAACACACATGCAATGACACTGGTGGATCCATGTGTGGTCTGTGGGAAGAACACACATGCAATGACTCTAGATGTGGTTCATGAAAATAACAGACATGCAATGACACCAGTGGATCCATGTGTGGTCTATGAGAGGAACACACATCCAATGGCACCGGTGGATCCTTATGTGGTTTGTGAGAAGAACATACATGCAATGACTCTAGCTGTGGTTCATGAGAAGAACACACATGCAATGACACTAGTGTATCCTTATGTGGTTTGTGAGAAGAACACACATGCAATGACTCTAGATGTGGTTCATGAGAGGAACACACATCCAATGACACTGGTTGATCCATTTGTAGTTTGTGAGAGGAACACACATGCAATGACACTGGTGATATGTGGTTTCTGAAAAGAACAGACATGCAATGACTCCAACTGTGGTTAATGAAAACAGTAGACATGCAATGACACTAGTGAATTCATATGTGGTTAATGAGAAGAACACACATCCAAGACACCGATGGGTCCTTATGTGGTTTTTGAGAAGAACATACATGCAATGACTCTAGCTATGGTTCATGAGAAGAACAGACATGCAATGACACTAGGTGTGGTTCATGAAAAGAACACACATCCAATGACATTGCTGGATCCTTATGTGGTTTGTGAGAAGAACACACATCACATGACACGGGTGGATCCTTATGTGGTTCATGAGAAGAACACACATGCAATGATAAGTGGATCCATATGTGGTTTGTGAAAACAACACACATGCAATAACTCTAACTGTGGTTCATGAAAAGAACAGACATGCATTGACACTGGTGGATCCATGTGTGGTCTGTGGGAGGAACACACATCCAATGACACTAGTGGATCCATATGTGGTTTGTGAGAAGAACACAGATGCAATGACACCAGTGGATCCATGTGTGGTCTGTGGGAAGAACACACATGCAACTAGATGTGGTTCAAAAAGAGAAGACATGCAATAACACCAGTGGATCCATGTGTGGTCTATGAGAGGAACACACATCCAATGAGACCGGTGGATCCTTATTTGGTTTGTGAGAAGAACAGACATGCAATGACTCTAGATGTGGTTCATGAGAGGAACACACATCTAATGACACTTGTGGATCCATGTGTAGTTTGTGAGAGGAACACACATGCACTGACACTGGTGATATGTGGTTTGTGAAAAGAACAGACATGCAATGACTCTAACTATGGTTAATGAAAAGGGCAGACATGCAATGAAACTAGTGGATCCATGTGTGGTTAATGAGAAGAACGCACATCCAATGACATAGGTGGATTATTATGTGGTTTGTGAGAAGAATAGACATGCAATGACTCTAGCTATGGTTAATGAGAAGGACACACATGCAATGACACTGGGTGTGGTTCATGAAAAGAACACACATCCAATGACATTGTTGGATCCTTATGTGGTTTGTGAGAAGAACACACATCCAATGACACTGGTGGATCCTTATATGGTCATGAGAAGAACACACATGCAATGACACAGTGGATCCATATGTGGTTTGTGAAAAGAACACACATGTAATGACTCTAACTGTGGTTCATGAAAAGAGAAGACATGCAATGACACTTGTGGATCCATGTGTGGTCTGTGGGAGGAACACGCATCCAATGACATTGGTGGATCCATATGTGGTTTGTGAGAAGAACACACATGCAATGACACTGGTGGATCCATGTGTGGTATGTGGGAAGAACACAGATGCAATGACTCTAGATGTGGTTCATGAAAAGAGCAGAATGCAATGACACCGGTGGATCCATGTGCGATCTATGAGAGGAACACACATCTAATGAAACTGGTGGATCCTTATGTGGTTTGTGAGAATAACAGACATGCAAAGACTCTAGCTGTGGTTCATGAGAAGAACACACATGCAATGACACCGGTGTATCCTTATGTGATTTGTGAGAAGAACACAAACGCAATGACTCTAGATGTGGTTCATGAGAGGAACACACATCCAATGACACTGGTGGATCCATGTGTAGTTTGTGAGGGGAACACACATGCAATGACACTGGTGTTATGTGGTTTGTGAAAAGAACAGACATGCAATGACTCTAACTGTGGTTAATGGAAAGAGTAGACATGCAATGACACTGGTGGATCTATGTGTGGTAAGTGGGAGAAACACACATCCAATGACACTGGTAGATCCATATGTGGTTTGTGAGAAGAACACACATGCAATGACACTGGTGGATCCATGTGTGGTCTGTGGGAAGAACACACATGCAATGACTCTAGATGTGGTTCATGAAAAGAGTAGACATGCAATGACACCGGTGGATCCATGTGTGATCTATGAGAGGAACACACATCCATTGACACCGGTGGATCCTTATGTGGTTTGTGAGAAGAACAGACATGCAAAGACTCTAGCTGTGGTTCACGAGAAGAACACACATGCAATGACACCAGTGTATCCTTATATGGTTTGTGAGAAGAACACAAACGCAATGACTCTAGATGTGGTTCATGAGAGGAACACACATCCAACGACACTGGTGGATCCATGTGTTGTTTGTGAGGGGAACACACATGCAATGACACTAGTGATATGTGGTTTGTGAAAAGAACAGACATGCAATGACTCTAACTGTGGTTAATGAAAAGAGCAGACATGCAATGACATTGGTGGATCCATGTGTGGTTAATGAGAAGAATACACATCCAATGACACCGGTGGATCCTTATGTGGTTTGTGAGAACAATAGACATGCAATGACTCTAGCTGTGGTTCATGAGAAGAACACACATGCAATGACACTGGGTGTGGTTCATGAAAAGAACACACATCCAATGACACTGCTGGATCCTTATGTGGTTTGTGAGAAGAACACACATCCAATGACACTGGTGGATCCTTATGTGGTCCATGAGAAGAACACACATGCAATGACACAGTTGATCCATATGTGGTTTGTGAAAAGAACACACATGCAATGACTCTAACCGTGGTTCATGAAAAGAGCAGACATGCAATGACACTGGTGGATCCATATGTGGTCTATGGGAGGAACACACATCCAATGACACTGGTGGATCCATATGTGGTTTGTGAGAAGAACACACATGCGATGACACTGGTGGATCCATGTGTGTTCTGTGGGAAGAACACACATGCAATGACTCTAGATGTGGTTCATGAAAAGAGCAGACATGCAATGACACCGGTGGATCCATGTGTGGTCTATGAGAGGAACACACATCCAATGACATCGGTGGATCCTTATGTGGTTTGTGAGAAGAACAGACATGCAATGACTCTAGTTGTGGTTCATGAGAAGAACACACATGCCATGACCCTGCTGTATCCTTATGTGGTTTGTGAGAAGAACACACATGCAATGACTCTAAATTTGGTTCATGAGAGGAACACACATACAATGACACTGGTGGATCCATGTGTAGTCTGTGAGAGGAACACACATGCAATGACACTGGTAATATGTGGTTTGTGAAAAGAATAGACATGCAATGAATCTAACTATGGTTAATTAAAAGAGTAGACATGCAATGACACCGGTGGATCCATGTGTGGTTAATGAGAAGAACACACATCCAATGACACAGGTGGATCCTTATGTGGTTTGTGAGAAGAACAGACATGCAATGACTCTAGATGTGGTTCATGAGAAGAACACGCATGCAATGACACTGGGTGTGGTTCATGAAAAGAACACACATCCAATGACACTGTTGGATCCTTATGTGGTTTGTGAGAAGAACACACATCCAATGACACTGGTGGATCCTTATGTGGTTCATGAGAAGAACACACATGCAATGACATAGTAGATCCATATGTGGTTTGAGAAAAGAACACACATGCAATGACTCTAACTGTGGTTCATGAAAAGAGCAGACATGCAATGACACTGGTGGATCCATGTGTGGTAAGTGGGAGAAACACACATCCAATGACACTAGTGGATCCATATGTGGTTTGTGAGAAGAACACACATGCAATGACACTCATGGATCCATGTGTGGTCTGTGGGAAGAACACACATGGAATGACTCTAGATGTGGTTCATGAAAAGAGCAGACATGCAATGACACCGGTGGATCCATGTGTGGTCTATGAGAGGAAAACACATCCAATGACACTTGTGGATCCTTATGTGGTTTGTGAGAAGAACAGACATGCAATGACTCTAGCTGTGGTTCATGAGAAGAACACACATGCAATGACACTGGTGTATCCTTATGTGGTTTGTGAGAAGAACACACATGCAATGACTCTAGATGTGGTTCATGAGAGGAACACACATCCAATGACACTGGTTGATCCATTTGTAATTTGTGAGAGGAACACACATGCAATGACACTGGTGATATGTGGTTTCTAAAAAGAACAGACATGCAATGACTCCAACTGTGGTTAATGAAAACAGTAGACATGCAATGACACTAGTGAATCCATGTGTGGTTAATGAGAAGAACACACATCCAAGACACCAATGGGTCCTTATGTGGTTTTTGAGAAGAACATACATGCAATGACTCTAGCTATGGTTAATGAGAAGAACACACATGCAATAACACTAGGTGTGGTTCATGAAAAGAACACACATCCAATGACATTGCTGGATCCTTATGTGGTTCATGAGAGGAACACACATCCAATGACACTGGTGATATGTGGTTTGTGAAAAGAATAGACATGCAATGACTCTAACTATGGTCAATGAAAAGAGTAGACATGCAATGACACTGGTGGATCCAAGTGTGGTTAATGAGAAGAACACACATCCAATGACACCGGTGGATCCTTATGTGGTTTGTCAGAAGAACAGACATGCAATGACACTAGGTGTGGTTCATGAAAAGAACAGACATCCAATGACACTGTTGGACCCTTATGTGGTTTGTGAGAATAACACACATCCAATGACACTGGTGGATCCTTATGTGGTTCATGAGAAGAACACACGTGCAATGACACAGTGGATCCATATGTGGTTTGTGAAAAGAACACACATGCAATGACTCTAACTGTGGTTCATGAAAAGAGCAGACATGCAATGACACTGGTGGATCAACATGTGGTTTATGAAAAGAACACACATGCAATGACACCGGTGGATCCATGTGGTTTATGACAATAACACACATGCAATGAACTCTAGTGGGTCCTTGTGGTTTATGAGAAGAACACACATCCAATGAACTCTAGTGGATCTATCTTGGCATAATTTTATGTATGCCACGATGTATTTCATTGTACAAGACACTCACTTTCCGTTTTTATACTACTCAGTTTTGCCCTTGGTTTTATGTGGTACTACTCAGTTTTGCCCCCCTCTCTCTATCTTTCGTAGAAGCCCAAACCTGTGCTCACCCTGTCTGCTACTCCCTGATTGTTTGTCACAGTTGTCATGCGGATCGTGCGCACCAATCATTTATTCTGTGTGATCCAACGATGATCGTTGCACACGCCGTGCCCTTCACAGTACAGCGTGAGACAGCACAGATGTCTCCCTCAGCGAGACTTCTACAAGAAGGAACACGATGCCGTCCATGGAAAAAGTCGTCGAGTGTTTATGTCATGTTTAATCAAGTCTGAAAAGCCTACTACTGCTACTACTACACCGCAATGCATGCGTCATCGAGTGCACGGTCGTCGATGGACAGCTGCAATTTATTGCCACTTGATTTTAATAAGATATATCCCATTTTTTACGCACTGGCTCTCAATCTCACTTCCAACTGGGTCCGGCCATAAGAAGCTTGCACGTGCTAGCCAGAGACCGAAGTGCTGAGATCGACGAGACCTAACATCTCCGCCTTCATCAACACATCCCTCTACCCGATCTAGCACAACCCCACAAATCTCGTCGTATAGCCACCTACCTTCCCCTCTACATTTCCACTTTTAACTATCGCCAATTTTAGGACCGTGTCAAACTTCGTACATAGAATTTGTGTATGCGCCCTTTGCATGCGGCTCAATACAGAACTGCCATGCATGGGCCGGGGAAAAAACGTGACGTACCGTGCGCGTGTCACGGTGCACGGTGCAATAGGCTGCGCGGCACGTTGCACGGTGGTGCAACGAAATTTGCCTTGCTTCCATCCACCTTAACTATAGAGCGCCTCTCCGCACACCCACTCTCACTCTCGCTCACTCTCCCCATGCAACCCTCTCCACTGTCCCACCAGTATCCGCAAACTCCCGAGAATACCCCGTCCACGCCGGTGATGGCCCAGGAGGATAAGATGGCCATCGTCGCCTCCGAGGCCGCCGGCAAGGAGGCCCCTGTCTCCTCGCCGGTCCCCCTCGACGCGTTGAAAGCATCCGCCATCCCTGTCCAGGCCCCAGCCAAGGCATCGATGGCAGCCGCCGTTCACGTCCAGGCCCCCGTCTCCGCTGAACCCCTACGACACCGGCATCAACGACCCATGGTCGGAGGTAACTAGGGTTTGCTCCCCTCCAGTGGTTCTTCTACTGTTTCCATTGTTGGATGCTAGATGTGTTGGAGATATGCCCAAGAGGCAATAATAAAGTGGTTATTATTATATCTTTATGTTTATGATAAATGTTTACATCTCATGCTATAATTGTATTATTAGGAAACACTAATACATGTGTCTTTTGTAAACATGTAAGAGTCCCTAGTAAGCCTCTTATTGAACTAGCTTGTTGATTAATTGATGATCATGATTTCTTGATCATGGACATTGGATGTAATTAATAACAAGGTTATATCATTAGGAGAATGGTGTAATGGACACACACCCATAGTAAGCGTAGCATAAGATCAAGTCATTAAGTTCGTATTGTTGTAAGCTTTCAAATACATAGTAACCTAATCCTTCGACCATGAGGTTATGTTAATCACCATCACCGGATGGATACTTTGATGACATCAAACGCCGCTTCGTAACTGGGTGGTTATAAAAGTGTCATTGGGTATTCTGAAAGTATGTGTTGAAGCGCATGGACCAAGATTGGGATTTGTCCATCCATATGACGGATAGATATGCTCTGGGCCCTCTCAGTGGAATGTCATCTAGTTAGCTTGCAAGCATGTCACTAGGTCACAAGGGATGACATATCACGGAACGAGTAAAGAGTACTTATCAGTAACGAGGTAGAACTAGGTATGGAGATACCGACGATCAAACCTCGGATAAGTATAGTATCACGAGACAAAGGGAATTGGTTTAGTATGTAAATGGTTCAATCGATCACGAAGTCATCGTTGAGTATGTGGGAGCCATTATGGATCTCCAGGTCCCGCTGATGGTTATTGATAGGAGATGTGTCTCTATCATGTCTACATATTCACGAACCGTAGGGTGACACACTTAAGGTTCGAAGTTGTTTTAAGTAGATATGGAATGTGCGTTGGAGACCGAATGTTGTTCGGAGCCTCGGATTGGATCCGGGACATCACGAGGAGATCCGGAATTGTCCGGAGAATAAGATTCATATATAGGAGATCATTTTATGAGTTAGGAAATGTTCTGGAGTGTTTGTATGAGGATTCTAGAAGGTTTCAGAATGTTCCGGAAGGTTCTAGAAGATATCTTGGAGTTTGCTTGAAAATCAAGATAGGGATCAAGGAGTCCTGGTGGGTCAAGATACGGAGTCGTGGGGGAGGAGGACTCCTTCCCCCACCTCCAATCCGCCGGCCTAGAGAGGGAGGGGAGTCCTACAAGGACTCCCCCTCCCTAGGCGCCTCCCCACTTTAAATAGAGGGGCAGGGGCGCCCCCTCCTCCCCTGCTCCCATAACACCCAATCTCTGCCGCCTCTCTCCTCCACCATCTTCTGCATAGGCATAGGCGAAGCCCTGCAGAATTCTCTACTCCACCACCACCATCACGCCGTCGTGCTGCTGGGATTCCGTGGAGAAGATCTACTACCTCCGCTGCTCGCTGGAACGGGGAGAGGAAGGTCTGCTTCGACTCCGCACGTGTGACCGACTGCGGAAGCGCTGCCGAATCACGGCGCCGGAAGGATCGTCTACTTGACCAAGGGCGGAAGCGCTGCTGGAACGCGACGCCGGAAGGATCGTCCACACGATCTTGAGATCGGCAAGTGATCGACTACATCAACCACGAGATCTAATCTCGTTAACACTTTCGGATCTACGAGGGTTAGTTCCTATCTATCGCGTTGCTCATGTCTAATAGATTAGATCTTGGCTTTTATCTAGATTAGATCTGGGTTTTGTTCGTTCTTGCGGTAGAAATTTATTGTTTTCCATGCTACGAACCCATCAGTGGTATCAGAGCCATATCTATGCGTAGATCTGTTGCACGAGTAGAACACAATGTTTTTGTGGGTGTTGATGCTTTTGTTGTCGGTGTCTTAGCGTGTACTTTGCATCTTGCGGCATGGTTGGATGAAGCGGCTCGGGCTACATTACATGTCATCGCACATGAGACTTGCTCCACGCTTGACGTGCAACTTGCTTTGCACAAGTGGCTTTGCGGGTGTCTGTCTCTCCCACCATAGTTAAGATTCAATTTACAATGAGCATCTGACAACACTTGTATCAACGTTGTGATTCTTGTTCGTAGGTAAGATCAGTCTTATACGAAAGCCCCAAACCACGTAAAACATGCAAAGAAAATTAGAGGCGTCTAACTTGTTTTTGCAGGGGTTTTGTGATGTGATATGGCCATCATGTGATTGTGATTATATTTGATGTATGCAATGATCCTTGTTGTAATATGGCAACTGGCAGGAGCCTAATGGTTGTCTTCAATTCTGTTAAGACCTGCGTGTCTATTCATCTTGTAATAGCTTAGTTCCAAGTAGTTGTAATAGTTTCTAGTGATGATGGACAACCATGAAGCGGCGCCACGGACCTTGACGCCATGCTGGTGATGATGGAGATCATGTCCGTGCTTTGGAGATGGAGATCAAAGGCACAAGAAGAAAGGCCATATCATATCACATATTATGAATTGCCTGTGATGTTAATCCTTTATGCATCTTGTATTGCTTAGATCGCGTCGGTAGCATTATAAGATGATCCCTCTCACTAAATATCAAGTAATAAAGTGTTCACCCTTAGTTGGCACCGTTTCTAAGACTCGTCGTTTCGAAGCATCTCGTGATGATCGGGTGTGATAGACTCTACGTGTGCATACAACGGGTGCAAGCCAGATTTGCACATGCGGAAACTAAGGTTAACCTTGACGAGCCTAGCATGTACAGACATGGTCTCGGAACACGGAATACCAAAAGGTAAAGCATGAGTCATATGTATGATATGATGAACATGTTGATTGTTCGCCTTTAAAGCTACATCATCTCACGTGATGATTGGACTTGGTGTAGTGGATTTGGTTCATGTAATCACTAAAACAACTCGAGGGATGTTGTTTTGAGTGGGAGTTCATTTGTAATTTGGATTAGTCGAACTCAATTTATCATAAACACAATCAAAGTGAATTTGCATAGTTTGTTGTAGTCATTGGCATCCGTTCACCACCTTACGCTTAGTTATAGTTGAGATAGTGGAACTATAGAAATTCTGGATATTTTCTTTACGAACTGGTATCGTATTGTTTTGAGTGTCAATCTAATGTTTAAAAGTCCTGTTGCAAACTTTCAGCAAACTCCGTTTACTTTGTGAAGTTTAATAAATAGTATTAAATCAAGAGTAACAATTCCAGTGTTAGTATCTAATGTATCATGTTTGCCTCCATGATTCTTGATACTCAAAAGATTGTTTTTAATATCAAGTTTTGTCTAAGAGCTGAAAGCAATGTTTCAGAAACCATCATATGTGAAAGGTATTGCGATATCTAAAACAATGTGTTGGTTACAACATGATAGAGTATACGTCCTCATATTTGATGAGAATATGTGAAGGTTGGAGACGCTAGTCGTCCTAATCCTCCAAAAGGTTTTGAAAAAGAAACATTATACTCACAATTCACCTTTATAAGCTATAGCAGCTTGATCATGAAAGTTGTCATGATAAGGATGAATAAGAAGATGTAAGTAAAATGTTTACTACACTAATAGATTACTAAAGAATGGATTTTTGAAAGAATGCCAAACATTTGATGATGGTGATCCACTTCAAAGTGCAAATCCAAAGGTATTAGTATTTGACTATATACGCTTTGGACTATGTGTCATGTGAATGACACCACTATTGATGTTGATAGATTCTTTTAAAAGAAAAAAAAGGGGAATTGCTGAAAGAGAATCTATAAAATATTTGGCAAAAATTATAAGGTTGGAGATGTCCAACTTGGGTATGTAGAAGATATACATGTTATGGTTGTATTCCTTGCTTGTTAAACAATGTGGCTCTTAGGTATTGGATACCGAATTGGTTGGTATGAAGTGTCATACAGGACAATGCAATTCATGAACTACAATGGCCTAAGTAACTAGCAAGAGAATGAGTGATGATGCTCATCGAAAACAAATAAAGTGTTATTGTGTTTTTCGTTATCATCAAACCTAGCCTTCAAGATTTGTTTTAATAATTGTTATTTTGTTCCGGTATTACGAGAACAATGGTTGTTCAAATAATAACCGTATTCCATAAAGGATGGATGAACTTTTACAAGTCTAGTGGGAGAAATCACATCCATAAACACTATTGCTAAAATGTCGCAAGACAAATGATTGAAAGATCACTTGCGAAGTGACATCGCCGTTTAAATTATATTGAAAGGATATATGAAGAAACTCTATATTGATGGATTTTTGGAGTCTTTGATTTGGATCAAATGACGCTTATGATACTTTCCAGGAGATAATTAAAACTCCGTTCGTAGGCCAAAAGAGGAACAGACGACTAACTGATTGGAATTTGTACATATTGATGTATACAGTCCATTATGTGTAGTCATGGGCGATGGATTTCAACTTCATATGCTTTCTCCGAAGATTTGAGCGAGTATATGTATATACTTACTCAATAAGGAAGAAGTATGAAACATTTGAAAAATGTTCAAAGACTTTCAAGATGAAGTGGAAAATCATTGTAACAAGAAAATAAAAGAGTTTATGATTGGATCATAAAGAAAGATATTTGAGTTACAAGTTTAGCAAAACACCTAAGATTTGAGGAATCATTCCATGGATTTGCATTTCCCAAAACACCATATGAGTATGGAGTGTTCAAGATATGTAATGAAACCTTGTTTGACATGGTAAGATCAAAGGTGTCATTTATAAAGCTGCCATTATATTTTAAAGATTAAAGCTTTAGTGACTACCGCTTTTACACTGAAAAGAGCTCCATCGTGATCCGTTGAAATGACACCATAAGAGTTATAGTTTGGGATAAAACCCGAATTGTCTTTTCTTAAATTTTGGTATGTAATGCATAAGTAAAAATTTTACAATCAAAGTCGGATAAGCACGTCTTTTTAGGTTATCCCAAAGAATTTGTTGGGAATTTCTCCATAAAACCGAGGACAAAAGAGTTTGTTACTTGGAACGTCAAGTTTCTTGAGAAGGAATTTTTCGTGAAAAGTTAAGTGGGAGGACAATAGAACTTTGATAAGGTTGTTGAACCTTAGCTATATGTGCTAAGTAGCGCAGCGCCGGAAAGTGTCCCGGTGGCGGCCACAATGCTCATGGCTCTCGTGATTACAAAAGGTGTGATCTCGGAGATTAGAGTTCCTATAGAACCGTGTGGGTCGGTAAAAATCAAATAGTAAGATTTGATAAGCAAGTCGTTATTGTTTTAACAATGATGAACCGACTACATGCAAAGAAGCGATGATGAGCCCTGACTCCATAAAATGACTAGAAGTCATGGAATCCGTGATAGCATCCATACACGAGAAATCAAGTTTCTGAACTTTGAAGACCCTCCGGAAAGGCGTGAAGCCTATCGGTCGTGTTTGGATCTATAAAGAAATAGACATGGATGTTTCAAATCTATGAAATAGTCGACATGTCGGAAAGAGTTTACGACAATGTTCAAGGAATTGACTATGATAAGATTTGATCTTTCATAGCGATATTTGGTCTGGACGGATTAATGTAGCAACCACTACATATATTTTGGTATATGGTAGTTGAACAAACAAAACAAGTTCTTCTAATAGAATGGTTACCTAGGACGTGTACATGACACGATCCAAAGGGTTTTTTCTATTCAAAGGATGCTAAAAGAGTATGCAAAACTTCAATGGTTGAAGTAAGCATAGCGGAGTTGGAATCTTCACCATGATGAAACTGTTAAAAGAGTTTAAATTCATCGGAGATGATGAAGATGCTTGCATTTGCAAGAAATTAAGTGGGAGCGCTGAGACATATTTCTAATACATTATGTAGAGGACATATTGTTGATTGGAAATGATGTATCTTGTATTGACACAGGTTAAGAATTTCATTTTTATGAAAGACTTAGGCATAACCCAAGAATTAGGCATCAATGTCTATATGGATAGATTGAGGCGCTAATATGGTTTTGCCAAATGTACATAGATAAGATGTTGAATGAGTTCAATATAGAAACAACAAGAAAGGTTCTTGATGCACGGAAAGGACTGAATCAAGATTCGAGTGTGTTGACACGAGATTCAAGTGTTTTGACACTTGGTGAAATTACAAGAATATTTTGATCAATCATTCTTTGAGATGTACACATCCAGATATGTCCTATGATCTAAATGTTATGAGCATATACCAGAATGATTCATAAGATGATCATTGGACAATAGTAAAGATATTCTTATGAGCTTTGGAAGAACTAAGAATATATCATGTATAAGTGACAAACAGTTAAAGGTAGTTCATTGTAAAGTGTTACATTGATACTAGTTTTGTCACAAGATACAAATTAAATTTATCTCAATTTAGACTATGGATGGCACAATATAATGGAAAGGATGTTCCATGATGGATTTGGATGAGTTCCAAGGTTGAGATATTGTGACGGATACTACAACAAAAGGCTAAGTATATAACTGCTATAGTAGCAACAAAGGAGGGCATTTGTGTTAAGTAGTTTGTTATCAAACTAGGTGTGGTACATAGCGGGATAATACTATGAAGATACATTGTATGACAATTGTATCAACATGATTTAATCCCGAGGAACTAAAGGTCTCACCAAAGGACCAAATTTATACAATGCCATCTCATTGGAGAATGAGTAATGCATAGAGACGCAAGGACATGCAAATACACACGGACCTGGAAGTGTTAGATCCGAAGATTATGTTTACCACTAGCAATAGTGTCTATACAACACCAGAAAGCCATAGGTGTTGAATGCACAAGTTTTTAACTAGATTATTGAGTCTAGTGCAAGTGGGAGACTGTTGGAGATATGCCCAAGAAGCAATAATAAAGTGGTTATTATTATATCTTTATGTTTATGATAAATGTTTACATCTCATGCATAATTGTATTATTAGGAAACACTAATACATGTGTGTTTTGTAAACATGTAAGAGTCCCTAGTAAGCCTCTTGTTGAACTAGCTTGTTGATTAATTGATGATCATGGTTTCCTAATCATGGACATTGGATGTAATTAATAACAAGGTTATATCATTAGGAGAATGGTGTAATGGACACACACCCATAGTAAGCGTAGCATAAGATCAAGTCATTAAGTTCGTATTGCTGTAAGCTTTCAAATACATAGTAACCTAATCCTTCGACCATGAGGTTATGTTAATCACCATCACCGGATGGATACTTTGATGACATCAAACGCCGCTTCGTAACTGGGTGGTTATAAAAGTGTCATTGGGTATTTTGAAAGTATGTGTTGAAGCGCATGGACCAAGATTGGGATTTGTCCATCCATATGACGGATAGATATGCTCTAGGCCCTCTCGGTGGAATGTCATCTAGTTAGCTTGCAAGCATGTGACTAGGTCACAAGGGATGACATATCACGGAACGAGTAAAGAGTACTTATCAGTAACGAGGTAGAACTAGGTATGGAGATACCGATGATCAAACCTCGGATAAGTATAGTATCGTGAGACAAAGGGAATTGGTTTAGTATGTAAATGGTTCAATCAATCACGAAGTCATCGTTGAGTATGTGGGAGCCATTATGGATCTCCAGGTCCCGCTGATGGTTATTGATAGGAGATGTGTCTCTATCATGTCTACATATTCACGAACCGTAGGGTGACACACTTAAGGTTCGAAGTTGTTTTAAGTAGATATGGAATGTGCGTTGGAGACCGAATGTTGTTCGGATCCTCGGATTGGATCCGGGACATCACGAGGAGATCCGGAATTGTCCGGAGAATAAGATTCATATATAGGAGATCATTTTATGAGTTAGGAAATGTTCCGGAGTGTTTGTATGAGGATTCTAGAAGGTTTCGGAATGTTCCAGAAGGTTCTAGAAGATATCTTGGAGTTTGCTTGAAAATCAAGATAGGGATCAAGGAGTCCTGGTGGGTCAAGATACGGAGTCGTGGGGGAGGAGGACTCCTTCCCCCACCTCCAATCCGCCGGCCTAGAGAGGGAGGGGAGTCCTACAAGGACTCCCCCTCCCTAGGCGCCTCCCCTCTTTAAATAGAGGGGCAGGGGCGCCCCCTCCTCCCCTGCTCCCATAACACCCAATCTCTGCTGCCTCTCTCCTCCACCATCTTCTGCACAGGCATAGGCGAAGCCCTGCAGAATTCTCTACTCCACCACCACCATCACGCCGTCGTGCTACTGGGATTCCGTGGAGAAGATCTACTACCTCCGCTGCTCGCTGGAACGGGGAGAGGAAGGTCTGCTTCGACTCTGCACGTGTGACCGACTGCGGAAGCGCTGCCGAATCGCGGCGCCGGAAGGATCGTCTACTTGACCAAGGGCAGAAGCGCTGCTGGAACGCGACGCCGGAAGGATCATCTACTTGACCGAAGGCGGAAGCGTTGCTGGAACGCGACGCCGGAAGGATCGTCCACATGATCTTGAGATCAGCAAGTGATCGACTACATCAACCATGAGATCTAATCTCGTTAACGCTTTCGGATCTACGAGGGTTAGTTCCTATCTATCTCGTTGCTCATGTCTAATAGATTAGATCTTGGCTTTTATCTAGATTAGATCTGGGTTTTGTTCGTTCTTGCGGTAGAAATTTTTTGTTTTCCATGCTACGAACCCATCAAGGTGTTGGTTTATTAGGATTCGCTTCTTGCATTTCGATTGCTCAATCTTCTTACATCATCTACTCCCCCATTTTCCTTTTTGTCCAATAGGTTTCCTGCAGCGATGTTTGCAGTGATGACGAGTCCATACACACCAAATACTCGTCAAGTGCTGAGGAGGCTATGGGCCGACCTATATGACGCCTTCTTCAGGGGCGCCCCCTGGCGCTGCCCCTTCCGCAAGGGGATCGCCTACAGCTGTGCGAGTCACGTCGGCCGCACCGACTTCATCTCCTTAATGAAGCATGCAGAGGTCACGGGCTCCGGCATCCACAAAGGCAGCGAGCGCGATACCGTGAACATCAACGCCTACATCGCTGAACACCGGGCTCTCGGCATTCACCTCCAAAACCTCCAGCGGTTGGCCATCAAAGAGGGTCACATCACTCCAATCAGGCCCAAGGTCCCTAAGATCAAGGGACTGGGTAGTAAGAAGTGGAGGAAGCGCCGGAGGGAGGAGGAGGAGGCGGAGGCGCAGGGGCTTGCAGGATGTGCCTGCAGCTGCGGCTGCTGCTGCTGCTAAGCAGCTTCTTTCTAGCTATATCCTATTTCTGGCTGAATGCATCAAACCTCGTTAAGCAACCTACTTTCTATCGTTATATCCTATTTAGCTGCGCATAGCTATATCTACATTTGTTTTGTTTTCTGAATGAATGTATTCTTCCTGGTGTGATTTGCTGCTCTAGATTTGCTACCTGATCGGAGGCAAAAATAGGTCCAAAAGGGAACATATTATCGAAGAGAGAATCTTCTCTAGATTTGCTACCAATTAGGGCCAAAAGAAACATATCTGTTTAGCGAGAGAGGAAAAGGGTACTCTTTCAAACTGCCAGTTAACGAGCTACCATCTTGACGAGGCCCCATCTTGACGTGTCCCTTTACAAGAAGGAACACGATGCCGTCCATGGAAAAAGTCGTCGAGCGGTCATGCCATGTTTAATCAAGTCTGAAAAGCCTACTACTACTACTACAACACATGCACAGGGCAACGGGGTCATTGAGTGCACGGTTGTCGACGGGACGCTTCAATTTATTGCCACTTGATTTTAATAAGACATATCCCATTTTTACGCAGTGCTCTCAATCTCAATTCCTACTGGGCCCTACCGCTAGTAACTTCCATGAGTCAAGGGCCCCCCTCTAGTAGATCTAACGTTGCTAGAAACTGGTTCCGCGCCACTTGCATGCAGTGAAATCGAGGTCTGCCATGAGCGTGTTTTCAATACAGCTCTAAAGTGGACATCGTGACTGTTTCAAAAAAAAGGGAACCCAAAAAAAGGTGGAGATCATGGTAGCCCCCCCGCCCCCCGCCCACCACACATGTCCACTCGAGCACTACGAACGGTCCGGTGTTTATAACCACCCTCGACCTTCTTCTTCCATGTGCTTGTGTCATTTTCCTCCAGTCTGTCTAGTCCAAAGACCCCAATCTACACCTACCGCGCGCGCCGATGCTCCCTCGCTTGCACTACCTCCTTCCCTTGGTGCGCCATGAAGCATACGCGTGGAGACGAGTCGGAGGTGAAGCCAGTTGAAGGCGCAGCAGTAGATGGCTCGGTCATTGCCAAGCAGGCGGAGGCGTCTTCTCCGGGCACAAACGCCGCTCGTCGTCGCGCCGTCAAGGCTGCGTGCTCATCTGCCCAGCCAGTAGCTGTCGCCGCCGAGCAGCAGGAAGTAGCCGTCGCCGCCGAGCAGCAGGTGGTCGACAACGTCCTGGTGCCAGGGGCAGATCTGGATGGGGGGCAGGCGGCAAGCGGAGGCATCCGGTGCTCCACATCAACGACCCCATCGCCATCCAAGAAATATTCGACGCAATTGCGGAGAATGGCGAGTTCGAGGAGGAGGTGCCTGATGAGGAGTCCGAGGTACTACATTGCTAGCTTCTCTAGTCGCTGCCGCAGATTTCACTGTTCATACATAGGATTTGCTCAATCGTGTACATATTCTTTTTCTCTTGAAGTAGGGTAGTATATATACGGTTCGAACGGTCCATTGATGCATCTACCATCTAGTCACAAAACCCCAATCTATCTAGTCACAAAACCCCAACTGCTCATCTACCATCTAGGTTAGTTTGCTAGTTGAGTGTTGATTCCGATACACGGCAGGCCTATAACATTACATTTCTATTCCTTACCGAGCCTAATGATTCAATTTGCCCCAAAATAGTGCAAGGGCATCTGATGGTGTCGTTTTCTTAGGGATGGTTAGTGAACCTCAGGCAGCAATGCACATAAACAATATATATTGTGATGTTGGTATTTTGGTTCTCCGACTCCATCGCTGGAAAAAATGAGGCCCTAATTTTTTTCTCATATGGAACCTATATATAATCTTTGTATTGTTTCTGATCTATGAATGCGTTGTATGATGCATATGTATATCCCTAAATATTGTTTTGTACGATTACATTTCCATTTCTATTGTGGCCAATGATTCAAATTTTCCCTAAAGAGAGGTAGACACATTGGTGTCAGATTTTTTTAGGGATGAGTGAGCAAACCTGGGGCCATGTACAAGATCAATATAAGCTGTGCAATTGTTACTTGGTTCGCTTACGCCATCCCTGTAGAAACTTATGAGGCCGCAATCTTTATTCTACATTCATAGAACTATGATATTTGTATTATCTATTCCATGCATTCATAGTGTATAAGAATTACATTTCAGTTTGTCACCAAGGCCAATGATTGAAATTTACCCCAAAAGAGTTCAAGGGGAGACACGTAAGATGGTGTCGTGTTTTAGGGATGGGTTGGTGAACCTGAGGCACCAATGCACACAAACAATATAGGTTGTGCTGTCATTACTTTGGTTCGCCAACTCCATCTCTGAAACAAATTATGAGGCCCTAGATTTATTCTCATATGGAACTACATATATAATCCTTGAATTGTTTCTGATCTTTTAATGATTGGTATGATGCATATGTACATGAATGGTTTTGATCATAAGTATTTTGTAACATGTACCTCAAGATCAATTGTTTGTTTTTTATTTATAATTACAATATTTAGGCTTGTTTTTGTACCTGACTATGAATATCCCTGAATATTGTTTTGTACGATTACATTTCCATTTCTTATTGTGGCCAATGATTCAAATTTGCCCCAAAGAGAGGCAGACACATTGGTGTCAGATTTTTTCAGGGATGAGTTAGCGTACCTGGGGCCATGTATAAGATCAATATAAGCTGTGCAATTGTTACTTGGTTCGCTTACGCCATCCCTGTAGAAACTTATGAGGCCGCAATCTTTATTCTACATTCATAGAACTATGATATTTGAATTATCTATTCCATGCATTCATAGTGTATAAGAATTACATTTCAGTTTGTCACCAAGGCCAATGATTGAAATTTGCCCCAAAAGAGTTCAAGGGGAGACACGTAAGATGGTGTCGTGTTTTAGGGATGGGTTGGTGAACCTGAGGCACCAATGCACACAAACAATATAGGTTGTGCTGTCATTACTTTGGTTCGCCAACTCCATCTCTGAAACAAATTATGAGGCCCTAGATTTATTCTCATATGGAACTACATATATAATCCTTGAATTGTTTCTGATCTTTTAATGATTGGTATGATGCATATGTACATGAATGGTTTTGATCATAAGTATTTTGTAACATGTACCTCAAGATCAATTGTTTGTTTTTTATTTATAATTACAATATTTAGGCTTGCTTTTGTACCTGACTATGAATATCCCTGAATATTGTTTTGTACGATTACATTTCAATTTCTTGAGTTGTAATACAATTCAATCATATGTATGAGTTCTAAATTATGTTCTTAAAAATCAACAGGGGGATGATGATGAAGTGGACGATAGCAAGGTATCCAGGGACAACAAGAGCCACTACGTGCTGAGGCGGTTATGGTGTGGGCTAATCCATATCCACCGTAGGGGGAAACTGTTTTGCCCATTTTGTGGCAGAGCAATCAACGTGGACCTCAAACAGCATGATCTAGCACGCAGATGGCGTTGCCATAGGGGGAGGCAGAAGCCATATGCTGATTACCTTGGCGCGGCACGCAGCCTTTGGAAAATTCCTCCGGGATTATGTCAGGACTGGCCTGTATCCCATCTACTAGGCTGTCTCTGCCTCCTGCTAATGCCCCTGCCCTACTAGGCGTCTCCGTGTCACGGCCTCCTGTTGTCGCCCCTGCTTTTATTTTTTCTAGTTAATTATTACCTATGTGTGGCATGTAAGACGATATATCCGTGGTGTCTCTGGTGAACCTTCTATATTAATCTACTCATTTATATGGAGTGCCTTAAAGTTTCTAGTGTTCAATTATATTTACTGATCATGCTCATGCACACTACAAAATATTTCTAGTGCTCGATTATATTATAATTGTCAAGAAATACATCAACAAGTTTCCTCTGCCGGACCGGTGACCACCTCAATAATTATCTTGATATAGTGCCACATCACCTTGACCTGGACGACGGGCATATAATCAAGGCAAATTCTTTTTTTAGCACAGAATTCAGCCCAGGGGTCGGTGAACTCAATGCAATCGTCATATACTTCCGATATGCGAGATCGCCCCGAGATTTTTAGGCCTTTGTTACAATTATTCTGCATGCATACACAATAGAACCCTTACAGGTCCAACATGGCAGAACTTGAGCTACCACAGAGACCTCGACAGAGGTGGAAGAATTGGTGCGGGTGCAACCACGGCGACGGCAAGCTCGGATTCTAGAGGAGGAAAAAGAACCGAGCATGGTCGACACAATGATAGATCTCACCGGGAACCAATTCTCATCCTCGCACCGTGCCATGGGTGCGTCCATGGTGAGGGCGAGCTCCGACTCAGGATGGGGAGGAGAGCGTGGTCGAGCAGCTTCGTCACGTCCCAGCTCTACGCTATGGCTGCAACCATAGATTGTGGCTCCGGGGAAGAAGACGCGTAATGGATGCAGGCGCCAACGCTGCAAGCCTACAGGGAGGTGAGCTGGGCTGAGCAGGTTCGTCCATGTCCTAGCTCCGCGCCATGGCTGCGACGCCCCACAGATTGCCGCTCCGGGGAAGAAGAAGACATGTAATGAATGCAGCGCCAACGCTACAAGCCTAATTGACACATAAGCGATGGGAGCGACATAACGACGAGAACTGACAGGGGGCCCAACTTGACGTTCGTTAGCCTGATTTTTTGTATTGAAATGTAAAGTTGAATTCGTGCCGAAAAAGACCCTCTGAGTATTTGGCACACCAACTGTAGTCATCGTGGCTGATTTTAGGGAACTTGGGTACCGCGTTGCCTGGGCGACCCAACTTTCAGGCCGCAAAATGATATTCTCCTCATAGAGTAGCAAAACATAAATGCATAGGACACCTTCAAAGTTCATAAGGGTGACTAGATACAAATAGTTTAAGAACAAGCAATATCAAAGTTATGCATCAATCAACAAGTCTTGGGACAATGCACATTATACTAAGAATGGCCACTATGCTCTCTCAATAGGTGCATAAAGATAGAAGATGGAGACTCAACATAAAAGTAAAAGAAAGGCCTTCATAGAAGGAAGTAGGGATTCAAGTCTCATAAAGAGCTTCCAAAAATTATCGTACTTATTAGCTTTTAGCTCTCATTGCCCCTATCATAAGCATCTTTAGGTAATTAAGGTTAAAGTGACACAACTAAGAGGATATGCTTGACAAGTTATAAGCTGAAATCTCATGTCCCTTTCTTACGAAGACCGAACCTCATGCTACTCAACTTTAGTCACAAGTAAGATCTTGTCATTGTAAGTACATATGTATCATAGAGAACCGCCAATGGGGTACCCCTTGCACATGATATAGGAGCTATCCCATAATCAAAATGACAAGGCAAGAAGACAATGAGCATCTCAGCGATCTTTTTATTTGCTATTTGCATAGGTTTTTATTGAGGATGCTTCATAGAGTGCTCATTATGGTTATGTTGCAAGTTTCCACCATGATTAGGCATGGCTTAGGCTAGCGGCCCAGGCGTTTCTCTAACACATGTACAAACTCCATGATCTTAAAAGTTCCACTTTTATTTCACAACGCCGGGATCCATAAGCAAAAGAATCATGATATCAACGGGGTACAATATACAAGTGCAATGTTGAAAGTGTTCCCCATGATACATGGTTCTGCTAATTTCAACTTATAAAGCGCAAGCATATACGCAACAAAGATGGACACAATGGTTCAAGTTTATTAAGTGCAAGAAAAGTAAAGTGTGCCATCAAGTTTGTGAGAGCTTTAATCACTAATTTTCACATAATAAGTTTAAGTCGGAAGGTAGATAAAAACATGAATATACTTGGAATAGCAAATGCTAATAGGTAGGTATGGTGGACTCTTTGGAATAACTTTGTTTTATTTGGAGTTGGATGCATCAGTGGAACTCACACTTGGTTATGGAGGCTAGCAAAAGACTGGGAGCGACCAACTAAGAGAGCAATAATGGCCATAATCATGCAGAGCGATAAAACAACATTAATCAAAGCATAAAGTGATATTACAAGTCGAAAAATAAAGGATCATAAAGGCTATGGTGACTTGGGATAGTCATAACATGGTATGAGAATGCGCCAAGCCAACCCAAATAAAGCATCAAAGGAGAATACCACAATACTATGCTTTAATATGTTAAAACAACGCATGATTCTTCCAAGGCACATTAAGCAATCTCAATTGTTTATAGCATGTCATGCTACAGCAAAGATCACTAAGCATAAAGCCAAAACAATATCAAGCATGGCATGACAAAGCATAGGCCACAGTCAAAAACAAGCTCTCTTTACCACTTAAGCATGAACTTTCCTACTCTTTTCCAATCCAAACCAAACTATTTGAAAACTAATGTATGAAAGAGGGGGTCAAACCAATTTATTCAAGCAAACTAAGAAAAACAAGCAAACAAAAAACAAAATGAAAACAAAAAATAAGATGCTCCAAGAACAACACAACTGTGCATGAAATAATAAAAATGAAGTGTTTGGAACAAACCTGGGATTTTTATTGATAAAGAAGGAGATGCCTTGGGAATCCCTAAGCTTTGACCCTTGTAATTCTTGGATATTTTATTGGGGTGACACGTGTGGCATCCCCAAGCTTGAGCTTTAGTCTATTCTTCATCTCATTTACATCATTCCTTCCATACTCTTGAAATTTTTCCTTCATACAAAACTTCACACAATCTTTATTAGCAACATTAGTGCACTCAAGATAATAAGTCTTTGCGTTCAGTTTCAACATCAATAAAACTTCCATTAAAACACAAGTTACTGTAGCACTTCCCTCAAAAGCTCAATTCCCAAAAAAACTCAAAAAGGAATCAACAAGAAGCAAACGCAAATAATGGCAGAAATCTGTCAAAACAGACCAGGAGGAACCAATTTTTTCGAACACATTCTGTTTCTCAAATAGAAAAGTGTTGAACTAACGAAAGTTAGATAACAACCTGGGTCAGAAGAACAAAAATTCACGCCTCAAAAAGACGTACAGAGATGTTACACGAATATTTACGGTGAAGAACAAAAATCTGTTTCGGGACAGCAACTTTCTCAAACATTACTTCTCTCTCATTAGAGGTTACTCTTGGCACAAAAAGCAAATAAAAAGGATAAGGAGAGGTTATTACAGAGGTAATAACTTCCAAGACTCATCTAAAACTTTTGGGTTATCTCCCAATAAGTACTTTTGTTTAACGCATTTAAATTAGGCATAATAGTTTGAGAAGATGCTCACATAAGAAATATGAATTGAAGTAAAAGAGAGCATCAAGGAGCAAATTCAAAACACATTTAAGGCTAACCCACTTCCTATGCATAGGAATCTTGTATGTAAATAAATTCACAAAGAACAAAGTGATAGGCATAGGAAGATAAAACAAGTGTAACTTCAAAACTTTCAGCACATAGAGAGGTGTTTCAGTACCATGAAAACTTCTACGACCATATTTTCCTCTATCATAATAATTTTCAGTAGCCTCATAAATAAACTGAACAATATAAATATCACATAAAGCATGCTTTTCATGATCTACAAACACTAGAGCTTTATTATAAACATTTTCAAAAGAATCCTCAGGAACATAAGATTCATCCTCCTTTAGTAAGCATGGGGGACAATCAAATATTGTAAGGGGTAAAGAGTTACTCTCATTAGAAGGTAGGAATGGGTAGATCCATTCTTCATCCTCTTGATCATCACTCTCCTCCTCTTTTCCATCCAATGAGCTTCTAGTTTCAGCGATTTCTTCTTCCATAGGCTCCTGCAAGGCATTAGTCTCTTCCGCTGGTGGAGAGCATCTATTAAGATATTCAAGAATAAAGCCATTTTCTTCCTTGTAATTATCAAAGCAAAATTGAAGTATATCATAAAACTCATATTTATAAGGTCTATCATCAGTATTTTCAAGCAAATAAGCTAGTTCGAATGCACCCTTCCAAGCAATAAATTCTTCAATTTGTTCCACATCATAAAAGTCATAATTCGCCTTAACATAAGAAGATATGGTAACATCATCATTATACTCACATTGAAAAGGGAGGTGTTTATACCTCTTGCAGCAACAAGATTTAGCAAAGCAATAAGTAACATTATAAGTAGAGCACATGTTTCTAGAAATGGTATACAATTTATCAATTTGTTCCAATAAGTGTTTCCCATTTTGTGACAAGCGGTGTTCCTTATAATAATATTTTTGTTCTTACGTAAACCCACATTGCCAATTAGATTCAGTTTCAAAGAAACCAACCATTGATAGAAAGCATGATAAAGCACGACAATAACAGACCAATGAAAATAACAACTATAATAGGAACTATTTTTTTGTATTTTTGATAAAAGAAACAAGAAAACAAAACAGAAAATAAACTAAGCAAAACAAAAACAACAAAGTAAAGAGATTGGTTATGAGAGACTCCCCTTGTGAAGATGTCCTTGTCTCCCCGGCAAGGGCGCTAGAAAAGAGCATGATGGCCCAAGATATCTCGAGCTTGTTGGGGAACCCCAAGAGGAAGGTATGATGAGCACAGCAACAAGTTTCCCTCAGTTATGAAACCAAGGTTATCGAACCAGTAGGAGCAAGGAAACACCTCCAAGGTGTTGTTGCCAACTTGGAATCCTGCACAACACAACCACAGAAGTTTTCCCCCAACTTACAGTGAGGTTGTCAATCTCACCGGTTTTGCTGAAAACAAAGGATTAAATGTATTGTGTGGAAGAAAGTAAAAGCTTGCAGAAAGGAAACTGAAAACAGTAAACAGTTGTAGATTGATGATAAAAGAAAGGACCGGGGTCCATAGTTCACTAGTGGTGGTTCTCCTTAAGATAGACGACATGTTGGGTGAACAAATTACAGCAGGGCAATTGACAAACATTGAGAAAGCATACATGCATATACTAATCATCTTGACTCCTTTGAAATTTGATTGTGCATTACAACATTATACATAGACCGTAATCCAACTGCACCTATGACTAATAATCCACCTTCAGGTTATCATCCGAACCCCCTCTAGTATTAAGTTGCAAGCAAGAGATAATTTCATTACGCATTGCATGTAAAGTAAACAATACGATTGTTCTATGAACAAAGGATTGTTGGTTTCTCCCTAGTAGCAACATCACATCTAGTACCTTAGAGATTTCTGTCACTTCCCCAGATTACTAGAGGCATGAACCCATTACCGAACATAAATACTAACTCTTGAAGTTGCTAGCATCTACTTGGCCAAGATAGCTACTAACAACGGAAAGCATGCAAGATCACAAATAACAAAGACATGATAGAATCAATAATCAATCTGAAATAGCATCTCAAATATCCATCGGATCCCCACAAACACAACATGTAGGATTACAAATAGATGATCTTGATCATGAACGGAGCTCACAAGATCTAAACATGATAGCACAAAGGAGAAGAACCAACCATCTAGCTACTACATGGACCCGTAGTCCAAGGATGAACTACTCACGCATCACACCGGAGGCTTGCATGGTGATGAAGAAGGCCTCCATGGTGAATTCTCCCCTTCGGCAGGGTGCCGAGAAGAGCTTCAGATCCATCCTGATCTAGGGATGGAGATGACGGCGGCTATAGACTCTTTCATGGAATTTTGATCGGGTACTTAGGGTTTCTGTATCGGAGGCATCTTATAGTCGGAAGGGGAGGCCGAGGGGTTCCCTAGGCGGCCACACCACCTGCTGGCGCGGGCCAGGCCTGGCTGCATGGCCAGGTGGTGTGGAGGCCCTCTGGCCCCTCTCCGTCTCGTATTCTGGCTCCGTGTCCCCCTTAGTGAAAAACTGACTTTGGCTTTTGTCCCGTCCAATTACGAGAATATTCATTTTCTGACTTTCTTGGAACCAAAAAATAGCAGAAAACAGGCAGCTGGCCCTGTGGCATCTTGTTAATAGATTAGTCCAAGAAAGTGTATAAAATACTCCAAAGTTGGAACAAAACAAAAGAAAGTAGATAAAAAGCAAGCATGGAACATCAAAAATTATAGATACGTTAGCAACGTATCAATCTTGCGCGCATTTTGTTCTGTTTGTGATGTGTGATGTCATCACGCGCGTCGTAGTCACGATCATGCCGCTGTGAGCGGTGACGCCGAGACAGATCATGGTTATTGTCGCTGGACGAGGGCGAGGAATAGCGTTTGGCCAGAGCCTTGCCTTTCTTTGGCTCTAGTGTTGGCTCCTTGTCGAGGGCAGCCTCGATTAGCCCCAAGCCCACGATCATAGATCGGTGCATGGAAGCTCGTGGATCTCTGGCTGGCGGCTGGTTGTTGAGGAGGTACATGGTGGCCACCGTTACCGCAGCTTGTGGCGTCTTCGGGAGCATGTTGCCACGCGTATCCACCGTCATGGAGCTAAAGTTGAGGACTTTCGTGGCTTCTATGCGCTCTTGCTTGGTGAGGTCGGCCAGTCGAGATCTTCTCTTGTTGGCCACGTACTCATTACCTTTGGAGGAGGATCCTCCGTGGGAGGAGAGCCCAGCTCGCCGAAGGCTTGTCTCATCTGCCGCCTTTTTATGAGCTTTGAGTTGCGCGATTGCATGTAGCTGGCGTCTGTATTCTTCCTTCAGCAGCCAATGGTAGCCCATCAGCATGTCCTGCAGGGAGTTGAGGGGCAGAGGATTGCCTCGTAGAGCTTCTCGGCAATGGGCGCACTCGTTGTCGTTGAGCCTGGTCACTACACGCTCTCCAGTGTTTTCGTTCACTATGGTCGGTGGTTCTCCTCCTTCTCCATTGTTGATGGGCGCTCCATTGCCACAGTTGGTGGGGCCTCTATTGGGTATGTCTCCGTTGGGTGGGCCACCGTTGGGTATGCCACCGTTGGGTGGCCCGGTGCCAGATCCGGTGTCGGTGTTTTCACGATTGGCGGTGGTGTCACCCGCGTTGATGACGGTGCACATGAAGTGGTTGGGGAAGTTGTTGCTCCCTCAACTTTCAGATCCGGCCCATAAGCTCCATCTTCTATGGCTAGATCACCCAGATCAGATCCGCGACTGTTGTCGCTATCCGTGCTCCCAGCTGTTGCTGAGGCGTTGAGCTCGCTGAGGGTGTCGATTGGTGGAGGGAACCATGATGCTGGAGAAATCGATGGTGTTGTTGGCTGGTCAGGCATGCGAAGCGTGCCTAACTGGCCCATTTGGAAGCGGAAGCTCCCGATCGCGAGGCTGATCCCGTGGCCCACGGACTTGAAATTCGGGCGAGTGGCTGGCGTGTGGACGGTGAAGTCGAATGTGCCGAAGAGCTGGCGAATCTCCGTTGTTGTGGATTTGTAGATCGCGGTTGATGGGGCTGAAGAAGCCACAACATCAACACTCCCAATTCCCATAGACGGTGCCAATTGACGAGGGTTTAACTCGTCAATGCCCATTGTTATGGACTTGGGTTTTGGGAAAGGAGGGAGCGCTGGAGGTATCAGTCGGCTAGAAAACAACCACACATGGATGCAAGGTTTACCTAGGTTCAGGCCTTGTAGAGGTCGCTACTCCTGCTTGTCTGCTCTTGGAATTAATGAAGGAATCGAAGATTACAGAGGGCGCGCAGATGCAATCTGGCGAGAGTTGTGGGAACTAGGGTTGTGATTTTCCTCCTCGCCTCCCCCTCCTAGCCTTTATATAGATAGGCTAGGTCTTAGGTAGCAGGTCGAGTCGGTTACAGATTAGGGCTTTCCCTTTGAACTTTCTATCTTAAGCTTCCTCTTGTCTCGTAAGTAATCGAGAGTCCGTGGGCCACTCGAATTCTTCATTGGGCCCTGGCAACGCCGTGGGCTTCTGCTCTATCTAGACCGTGTATACCAAACTCGAGTACCTGTAGGTTATACCCATGTCACCCACTCTTCGACTTGTTGTTGTCCAAAAACCGGCTTCATGGAACGCAAGAGCAAAATCCAACAAATGTTACGCACATGAAAACGACTAAGGATAGAAAAATAAGCGAGCCGACACTTGTTATTTCGACTAACCCCTGCATTTATCTTCTTTGTTATTATGTCGAATCACCCTGAGCTAGTTCTCGTGGTTTTAAGTATTGTTAATTTGATTTTTTTATCCTGGACTAATAAGTCGAACACCGAAAAGTGGTAGACATGAGCTAGATCACAAGATTGAGCAAACAAGAAAATGAAACTTGGGGACTCCGCCCAAAATGATCCGACATAAAAAATATAGCAAGTAGTGAAACAACTTAAATTGTATGTTACATCTTGCACCCGGCATACTGGGGATTTAACAAAATTCAAAGTATTTGTGCCTAAGGAGCAATAGGGGCCGAATCATTGATAGCTGGAGGAGGAATGGCAGCTTCAGGATTGGGAGCCTTGGCTTCCGCTTTAGGGTCCGAGTTTGCCTCATGTTCATCCTGGTTTTCTTCGTCCTCATTGGCACCCTCTTGGACATATTCATCGTCGACCTCATCGAGGAAATTCGGCCCTTCATTCCATGCATGGGTATTGGCATATTGGATCAATTGATGGGCTCGAGCTTGGTGTTGTTGGATAAACTCCGGATTAGTTGTCCACGGTGAACCAGTGCGCATGTTCTGAAGAGTATCTAAATTGTTACCTTCATACCATGACCGCACAAAGGACAAGGCTGTGTTGGTGCTAGCCCGTGCAGCATATTCCCTCCATGGACTGACCTGCATCTCACACTCCATTAGTCTCTCGACCAATTTCTTGACTTGTTTGGAGGCGGAGTCTTTTGGCCAGAGTACATGGGAAACCTAGATCGCAGTGTCGAGGAGGTCCACCCCAAAAGTTTTCATGGGTAAAAGGCTAGCTAAGAGACCAACCAAGGAGTCATCAATATCATACTCTGGCAGAATAGGATCAGCCTCAGCCTTCTTCTCTCGGGACTTCCGGATAGCAGTAGCAGCATGAGTTTTTGACTCAGGGAAGTTGCCTAAAAAGAGTAAGAACAAAAGAAAAGTCAAGCAAAGCAACAATAGTACAAATGAAACCTAAGTAGAAAAGGAAAAATCAGCAGACTCACAGGCCACAATGTTGTTGATCTGGGTGAGCTTGGACAACCATGCTACATTCTGTTTCTTGAGTTTCTCCAACTCAATTTAAACCGAGGCAAATTTGACCTCGGCCTCCTTGAGTATACTCTGCTCCTATTCAAGTTGGAGGGCAAGCCGGCTTTTCATCTCACCTCGGAGAACTCCTAATCAGGCTTATGAAGCTCAGCCTTCTGGAGTCTCTTCAGCTCTTCCTTTTTAGCACGGAGCCAGGAGATCTTGTCGTCCTTCTCGTTAATCTAAGGTCGATGCTCTCCTGATTGTCCTAGAAAATGGGTCATTAGGCTGAGCTTTTGATCCTAATGAGATTCTGCAAGAGCTTTTGATCCGGCTGAGCTAAAGTAAAAATTACACGGTAAGTAGTAAGTGGGCAAGTACACAGGTAAGGTGCAGAGAGGAAAAATACCTTCCAAGTTAGCAACACGCTTTTGCGGCTGTTTGTTTTGTGTCTCCACCTTGGCTAGCAAAAGGCGAATCATAAGTTAATTTGGCTGATCAAGAACAAAAGGAGTATTGGAGGCAATAAAGCAAACACATACCCTTATTCTTCAACTCAAGCAACAGTTTCTTATGCTTGGTGGAGAGGCCCCAGTGCGCAAAGAGGAGTCTCTGAAACTCGGCAGTGTGCCTATTTTTGGAGATCTAAAAAAGACAAATGTTAGTCATTGAGAAAAATGGATATTTGATCCTACTCAATATTCAAACCAAGTAAAATCGATCTGAATCTAGGTGGCTGGATATTTGATTCTACTCAAGATTCAAACCGAGTAAAATCGATCCAAATCTAGGTGGCTGGATATTTGTGACACCCCTAGGATCAGGGCTAAAAAAATCCATACCTTAGCCTGACATATGCTTAACCTAGACCTTGAGGATATACAATGAGAAATCGGTAACACAACAGTAACCCTGCGACACAAAAATTATTACAGCAAGCTCATAACTGAGAGAAGAACCAAAATATTACAAGCAGAGGTCACTGACCACAAACATCAAGCAATGGAAGGAAAATTATGCTATTAAGTATAGCAAACTTGACAACTGGCCTAAGAGGCTCGAAGCATAACGATGACGTCCCAGCCCATAGATTCCAAGCTGCCGGCTGGGAACCCCAAGCTACTCGTCGGTGTCGATGTCATACCAAACTCATCTTCAGGGAACACTTATCCTGCTACAAAAAAATATCAACAAAGAAAGGGTGAGTACAGAGTGTACTCCGCAAGACTTATTGCTGGTGGGGTTATTTTGCATAAATCCATCTTTGTTTATAAAACAAGAGGGAGAAGAAGCTCATCTAATCAGAACATTTTAAAAGGTGATAAGAGAGCAACATCTTCAAAGAATTGATCACCATCTTTCGATATCCACCAAAGTAATCCTCATCTCACAACTAGGATCACCCCCTCATACCCAAGAGGAAGCATCCTTAAGCACACGTTGATCTGCCAAGTTTTACGATTAGGTTATAGTTCTCTATGATCTTAGAATTCGGTCACCAAGCTTTCATAACCGTGAACATGGCTTTTCGAAAAGATTTAACCCTGCAAGGGTGTAGAACTTTACCCACACGTACCAACCGACTCTTAGCGCCAGAATAATTAGCCCTCTTCCTTGGAAGGCCGTCAGAGGGTGGTTGGACACGACCTTTACCTTGCTTTCGAGACCATGAGTCACACCCTAAGGATGGTTCCGCCGTAACGGGTCAAATCCCGAAGCCGGTCCCTAGAGATGTGTGTCGAGGTTGGTTTACCAGGGGCTGCATCGACCCCAAGCAACCTCGGCCATGCTTACCTACCTGTATGAATACACCTCCTTCACCGCCTTCGAGAACAACCAGAATGCATATGTCGAATGGAACGCCCGAACTATGTGACTCATGGAATCTACTAGGCAAGTTAGTTGCTCGTGAGGTTTTCTAGGCCCCGTGTGGCTGTACGCTCATCTCGCTTCCAAAGGGAAGAACTCGGTTCCTAGTAGTGGCGAGCATGGAACTAGAAAAACCACATCCCACTGTGGCCTCCCATACATGCCTTAGCATGTTTAACCTTTACCACTAATCTTACTCATCAGTATACCTCGTTCTCCTGTCATACTAGATTCTCTGCATGAGGTACATCTTCTGGATGAACCAGCACTAACAAGTATGCATGGCTAAGCAAGACACAGATAAAAGCTCTAGTAGTGCACACAAGCCAAACCTAGTTATGCTAGGAGTAGTGGATTAGGTAATATAAGCTCAAGGGGGTAATGAAATAGATAGGATACTCTATCTATTGATAAAAGACCTCAATAGAATCGTATGCATCATGGCAATAATGAAATACTTTTAAAATCGTAGGATTTTATCATGTGTGGGGTTTTGCTTACCTTGTTTGTTGATACGAAGGTATAGATATTTGGAAGCCTTGTACTTGACTTGATTACAGTTGGTCAAGTATTGTTCGGCGATCTTCGATGGTGTTGATCTCAGTCCTCGATCTTGATCTTGATATCGTATTCTACCAGAAAGAAGCAAACACTGGAAAGAAAGGGGAAACAACAATCAACACGTGGCATCGATGCAATGCTCAAGCAATGATGATGATATGACAAGTTAATTAGTATTGTAATGAACCCCTAAGACATGCTCGACCATTTTAAACAGGGTCCAAGGGTCGCAAACCTTAGAACAGGGGAAACCTCGGAGTCACCTACGGGGGTTCACTTCGTTCTCTAATTAAAATTGTAATGAAAGTTGTTGGTTAATGCATGATTGTGAGTCTATTGTGTAGATCTCATTTTTCTGAACATTTCGATATATTATACACATTTTTCAGACTTATAACGAATTAGATATTGATTTTACAATATTAAACCATTTTCTGGAATTATTAAACAATTAAAAACCTTTTATTGCGTCAGCGTGACAGAGGCTGACGTCACCATAGGGTTGGGGTTGATTCTCACTGGGGCTGTGTCTAGCCCCAGAGGCTGACTCGTGGGGCCGGGGTTAGGTCAACATGCCACGCTGGCCAGGATGGGTCAGCGCCCACGTCACGGCCACGCGGGTGCCACATCAACGCAACCTCGGCACCACCTCTACTCGCCGGTGAGCGCGTCAGACAGTGGTCACCGGCGACGACGCAGGCCACACCAGCACGCACGGGTGGTCTTGTTCGAACCGGGGCATCGCGGGCTACCTAAAGAGAGCGGCACCGCTGGGTAAAGGTCACTGGAGGCTTGGTTGCAACGGCGAGCGGCGGCGGTGCTCTCAGATTCACGGCGGGAGGCGGCTACGGCACGAGAGGGAGACAGAGGGGAGGCCCAGGAGGATAACAAGTTCACCGTGAACGCGTTGGAGGGGTCGGAGAGGCGAACATCGGTCGGAATCGACGGTGGAGAGGGCAACCAGAGCTCGGAACAGAGGGTCCGATTGGGACGTCTGGGAGCATGCCAGCTCCCGTGAGTGGGGCAATCGAACGAGTCGAGTGAGACGGTTGTGGTGGTGGTCTCAGATGGCTAAGGGGAGGCCAGAGTTGGTGGCTCTCCGCGACGGACGGAGCTAGGGTTCGGGTACCTCTGCGCATGAGCGACACAGAGGGAGAGAGAGGGAAAAGGGGATGGGAAGATAGGGCACGACACGGGCATCCTTATCCTTGGCTTGGCAGTCGGGGCGGGCATCGGAGTGCGGCTGAGATTGACGGTGGCGCACGGGACACGTAGGTGCTTGTCGCCGTCCTTCTGGCTGAGGAAGAAGAAGAAAGAAAGAAACCGAAACGGTATCGAGCCAGGGAGATGGGCCATGTGGGCTGCACATGGGCCAGCTGCGGGCTGTTCTGCATGGCAGGTAGCGAGTAGAGAGGGTCTGGGCCAGCTTGGGAGCTCTCTGGTTTATTTTTTATTTGCCAAAACCTTTTCCTTTTTGGTTTTTGTTTTCCTCTTTGTATTTTCATTTGAAACTGATTTGAATACTTTTCAAAAATACCAAAGACTTTTATAAAATATATAAAATACTCTAGGGACCCCTTTAGTCGATTTGGGCTCCTTGAGTTTTGATGGTTTTCAAAATATTCAAAACATTTTGACTTGACCTGAGAGAGGGGAAAATAGCTAGGGTTTAGGGTTTTATTTTCTTTCTTTTGCATGCAATTAAAAGATGATGCACAAAACAAACCCTAAATAAGATTATCTAAAACTGGGGTGTTACAGCTCTATCCCCCTTACGAGAATCTCGACCCGAGATTCCAAAGGTAGGAAGAGAGATAGAGGGAGAAAGAAACAGGGTCACTCTAAGATAAGAGGGAAACACACTAACAAAACACAGAGTATATCATGGTCAACTCATGGAAGGAGTGTTCAAAACAACTCTGAGATGACAAGCATGAAACACATCAGGATAATAGAGGAAACAAAAGGAGATAGGTTTCAAGTTGATAGATAGCTGGTCTTCATAAGGATTGCGACCATGGAGTTTCAGAAGAGCTTAAGCTTCTGAAAGGGAAAGCTTACAACAGAAAGAACATGACCAATGACTTCGAGAGGTGAAACTCTACTAGACGGCTTAAGCAGAGCTTCGAGGGATACAAAGATATAGATAACCAGGCTGTTGAATTACTTTTGATACAGAAGGATAACTCTTTGTTCAACAGAAGGTGAAGACGGAGAGGTTGTTTTGTGGTGAGGACTCATAAGAGACACAAAGAGCATGTAACAAGAGAAACTTCTGATTACCAGAATCATAGTCGCTCTTCAAACATGATAGAGGAACTGAAGGAAACTCTTTATTCATCCAGGTCTATCAAAATCTTTACCAGCGATCATGATATCACTTTACACCACTAAGATGAATACATAAGAAGATTCCTGATGACACGAGGAAAAAGAAGTTGCATTCTCAGACTTCAACTACTTGGCACAACAAGAGGCTTTCCAACATAGAATGGTCTGAAGGATCGACTGAGAGACATTTAGCAACACTACTTTAAATGTTCTCCTTGATGTTTGATAAAGTGGACATCAAGTAAAGGTCGGACTTCAGATACAAAGGAAACCATAGAACAACTCCTATAATTAAATAATAGAAGGTGCCTCATGAAGCGTGGTTGTTATTTGCTTATTTAAGAAAATTTGACAATAGGCTTTCCGACTAGTTGTGTCAACCATTACATCAATCATGTCGGACTTACATAGAAACCTATATCAAAACCTTGAGGAACACCAACCATATATCTGCTTGAGATTCAGATTCGGTTAAGTGGAATGATACTTCCGACTCAGCATGTCCGAATAGATAGTTTGCAACAGTTACCGTAAAGGTAAAGTTACTAGATTCTCAAGACATGGACTGTAGTGTTAAGCTTCAATGGACTAGGCTGAATTGCTAGACCCATGTATTAACAACTTGTCAAAAGACAACTGCTCGTACATCAAGTATTTGCAACGAAATACACATGTATCCTTAAGATACATAGTTAACTCTACTTGAATCCAAGGCGACATCTTTCAACATTTGCTCGTGAATCGGAGAAGGTTACTTCTAACACCTAGAACACATTCTTCGAGATAACACGAAGATGGTTCTCAAAAGTTCCCAACATTAATGCCAAATATTCCATATGAATCTACTCTAGCATGGAGAGGATAAGGATGTCATCGATGGGCTCAACAACAAACTTATCAAGATACTCCAAGAAGATGGACTCATATGTCATGTGAACAAGGCAGATGTATTGGTAAGACCAACAGACATGAGGATGTACTCAAGTGAAACATCACAAGTAGCAACATCATCAAGATAGTCCTTGAACTGAGTTTGATTTGACGATAACCCAAATCAAATCGAAGGTCAGGGAAGATAACATATCCCTGAAGGAAGTAATATCTTTCTTCAACATGAACAGAACTAGACATCCCTTTAAGATAAACTAAGTCAGGTAGAACTTTTGTGTTACAGCTCTCCAAGTTGTTGTTTAAGCTCAACTAACTAGTTCAGGGGTATCCAGCACAGATCCTTGGAGACGGAAGCAGTTCAGATAACTGACTTGCTGAAGAACTTGACAACACGGTCATGTGGCAACATGGTGATACTTGTAGAAAGACGTCTAGAATATCACAGACCACTGATATATCACTTAGTTCGAGAGGAAACTTGCTTGGTAAGGCGAGACAACATAGTCTTAGAGCTTCGGCATAAACCTAACTTTTTAACCAAATAGGGTGTACCAGAATAGCGGACTTGGTGGCACAATCATCCTTTTCTTAGTGATAGGGTTAACCAATCGCTCTAGGAATGACTCAAATGTCCTTAGAGCTCAAAGAAATAATGATTGCTAAGAATCTCAGATGGTCACATTGTTATGCTCACACATCATTCACGAGCACGAAAGCTCGGAACAAGGGTCGGTAAATATGTGTAAGAGCATCACTTCATTAAGGGATCATGAAACTCAGCATGACCTCTTAGTATATAAGGGTGTGATACTTTAAGTTAGAACAGATAGAAGCTAATCATGCCTCTTAATATGTGGACTACAACACTTTGACCTGGTCCTAGATATGACAAGGTACTAGAGTTTGTTTCTCCTGACATCCCGATATGGTTTGTCATGATGGACCACAAGAGTACCTTGCATCAGAAGACACCAATGCACATTACTACTTGGCTACCAACTGGTAAACAGTGGTTGGAAACAACAAGGGGAAATGAACATGCTCAGGATAAAATCCCGAGATGTGGATGCATAGATTATCATTCTTCTGAAAACCAATGCAAAGAAGGGAGATGTGGCACAGTCACGAGTATAGAAGTGAGACTCGTGAGGAGTACTCTTGTCTTGATCTATTTGGTTCCATTGAAGAACACCTGCCATAACTAGTGGTAGGGGAAGTCCTTAATTGTCGAGATTCAATCACGACAAAGACCACAAGATTGAAGGCTAGCATTGTAGTACCAGCCATCCTAAGGTAATATTTTAACATTAACAACAGGGGATAGTGGAATGGATCTTGGGTTAAAGATCAGCTTCATGTACAAGATTCATGACACTAGAATCCAGTACAATCCAGGATCTTCAGTTCAAGTCCAAGGGTTAAAACCCGAGAAAAGAAGTAATTACTACTTGAGTGACGTAACGTACACTACGAGGTAGCAATCACAAGGTAGCTCCAAAAGAGGAAAGGACTTCTGAAGTACCCAAACAAATAAAAAGGAGGCTCACGAGGCGAAAGGAAACCTCAAATCCTAGAACAGAACACTATGGATCCTACAATATAACATTATGGGTCCATAAGGTAGAGAGATCATCATGGAAAGGAATCTCTAAAACAAAACATAGGGGAACAAGGAACAGACAACACACACAACTCTAGAGAACTCTACACTAGGTCAACTGGCTGAGAAAAGACATGCCAAGAGGGCACCTAAGTTTTGAAAGACTAGAAGGGATATCAAAACTTTTCAAAGTCAACACAAGATAAGATGACCCAGAGTTAGATGATACCAGATAAGGATAAAAAGAGGCATACTAGAGTTTTCGCAAATACTTTTCATCTTTGAAATAGTTTTCACAAGCACTAGACTCAACATCGACCAATAGCAAGGTTTTCCTACAGTCGGTACGGCTCTGATACCAAAACCTATGACACCCCTGGGATTAGGGCTAAACAAATCCACACCTTAGCCTGACATAAGCGTAACCTAGAGCTCGAGGATATCTAGTGAGAAACCGGTAACACAACAGTAACCCTGCGACACAAAAATTATTATAGCAAGCTCATAACTGAGCGAAGAACCAAAATATTACAAGCAGAGGTCACTGACCACAAACATCAAACAACGGAAGCCAAATTATGCTATTAAGTATAGCAAACTTAACAAATGGCCTAAGACTCCTGAAACATAACGATGACGTCCTAGCCCATAGATTCTAGGCTGCCGGCCAGGAACCCCAAGCTATTCGTCGGTGTCAATGTCGTACCAAACTCGTCTTCAGGGAACACTTATTCTGCTACAAAAATATCAACAAAGCAAGGGTGAGTACAGGGTGTACTCCGCAAGACATATGGCTGGTGGGGTTATTTTGCATAAATCCATCTTTGTTTATAAAACAAGAGGGAGAAGAAGCTCGTCTAATCAGAACATTTTGAGAGCGGATACGAGAGCGACATCTCCAAAGAATTGATCACCATCTTTTGATATCCACCAAAGTAATCCTCATCTCACAACTAGGATCACCCCCTCATACCCAAGAGGAAGCATCCTTAAGCACACGTTGATCTGCCAAGTTTTACGATTAGGTTATAGTTCTCTATGATCTTAGAATTCGGTCACCAAGCGTTCATAACCGTGAACATGGCTTTTCACAAAGAACTTTACCCACACGTACCAACCGACTCTTAGCGCCAGAATAATTAGCCCTCTTCCTTGGAAGGCCGTCAGAGGGTGGTTGGACACGACCTTTACCTTGCTTTCGAGACCATGAGTCACACCCTAAGGATGGTTCCGCCATAACGGGTCAAATCCCGAAGCCGGTCCCTAGAGATGTGTGTCGAGGTTGGTTTACCAGGGGCTGCATCGACCCCAAGCAACCTCGGCCACGCTTACCTACCTGTATGAATACACCTCCTTCACCGCCTTCGAGAACAACCAGAATGCATATGTCGAATGGAACGCCCTAACTATGTGACTCATGGAATCTACTAGCAAGTTAGTTACTCGTGAGGTTTTCTAGGCCCCGTGTGCTGTACGCTCATATCGGTTCCAAAGGGAAGAACTCGGTTCCTAGTAGTGGCGAGCATGGAACTAGAAAAACCACGCCCCACCGTGGCCTCCCATACAAGCCTTAGCATGTTTAACCTTTACCACTGATCTTACTCATCAGTATACCTTGTTCTCCTGTCATACTAGATTCGCTGCATTTGGTACATCTTCTGGATGAACCAGCACTGACAAGTATGCATGGCTAAGCAAGACACAGATAAAAGCTCTAGTAGTGCACACAAGACAAACGTAGTTATGCTAGGAGCAGTGGATCAGGTAATATAAGCTCAAGGGAGTAATGCAATAGATAGGATACTCTATCTATCGATAAAAGACCTCAATAGAATCGTATGCATCATGGCAAGAATGAAATACTTTCAAAATCGTAGGATTTTATCATGTGTGGGGTTTTGCTTGCCTTGTTTGTTGATACCAAGGTATAGATCTTTGGAAGCCTTGTACTTGACTTGATTACAGTTTGTCAAGTATTGTTCGGCGATCTTCGATGGTTTTGATCTCGGACTTCGATCTTGATCTCGATATTGTATTCTACTGGAAAGAAAGGGGAAACAACAATCAACACATGGCATCGATGCAATGCTCAATCAATGATGATGATATGGCAAGTTAATTAGTATTGTAATGAACCCCTACGACATGCTCGACCATTTTAAAAAGGGTCCAAGGGTCGCAAACCCTTGAACAGGGGAAACCTCGGAGTCACCTACAGGGGTTCACTTTGTTCTCTGATTAAACTTGTAGTGAAAGTTGTTGGTTAATGCATGATTGTGAGTCTATTGTGTAGATCTCATTTTTTTGAACATTTCGATATATTATACAAATTTTTCTGACTTATAACGAATTAGATATTGATTTTACAATATTAAACCATTTTCTGGAATTATTAAACAATAAAAAACCTTTTATTGCGTCAGTGTGACAGAGGTTGACGTCACCATAGGGTTGGGGTTGACTCTCACTGGGGCTGTGTCTAGCCCTAGAGGCTGACTCGTGGGGCCAGGGTTAGGTCAACATGCCACGCTGGCCAGGATGGGTCAGCGCCCACGTCACGGGCACGCGGGCGCCACATCAACGCCACCTCGATGCCACGTCTTCTTGCTGATGAGTGCGTCAGACGATGGTCGTCGACGATGACACAGGCCACGCCAGCACGCACGGGTGGTCTTGTTTGAACCGGGGCATCGCGGGCTACCTAAAGAGAGCGGTGCCGCTGGGTAAAGGTCACCGGAGGCTTGGTTGCAACAGTGAGCGGCGGTGAGTGGTCTTGTTTGAAACTGTTTTGAATACTTTTCAAAAATACCAGATACTTTCATAAAATATATAAAATACTCTAGGGACCCCTTTAGTCGATTTGGGCTCCTTGAGTTTTGATGGTTTTCAAAATATTCAAAACATTTTGACTTGATGTGAGAGAGGGGGAAAATAGCTAGGGTTTAGGGTTTTATTTTCTTTCTTTTGCATGCAATTAAAATATGATGCTCATGAATGCACAAAACAAACCCTAAATAAGATTATCTGAAATTGGGGTGTTACAATATTTGACTCTACCCAAGATCTAAACCAAGTAAACTCGAGCCGAATCTAGGTGGCTAGATATTTGATTCTAAAAGGGAATTTTAACTAAGTTACAATGACTCGGCTCAATATCTCGGACATGCTAAGATCCAAAATTACTAAATGTTATCCTAAAGGAGCATTCGGCTGAGTAATATCTTACTCCCTCGGAGGCTCGGGGACTAATGGTTATGTGTTATCTATTGCAAGTACAAAAATGCAGCCGAGATATTTACCTCCATCATTTTGCTAGCCTCAGCAATAGCCTTACTGGCCGTGAACATCCTCTCGCCAATTTCCGCTGGACCAAACTTCTAGGGCAGAGGATTTCTAGATCTGACCTCGCCATAGTCGGCGTTGTTCTAGTTGTCGGCATACTCAACAAGTGAGTCGAGGCTTTCACCTCTTGGAGTCCAAGTCTAGACCAAGACCTTCCAGCAAAATCTTTCTGGGTGGCCTTCGCAGCAGCTAGGCTAATATGCAGTGTAAGTTGCTTATCCGTGGCCAAGGCAGAGGAGGCAGCACCTTTCTACATAATCGTGGCGATAGATGATTGTGGGGGTGCATCCCAGCTTTCTTCTGGGTCATCTTGGTCGCCACACATGTCTTCGTTTGCTTTCCATGGTGGATTGGCCGGCTGCTGAGGTTTGGTTGGCCGAGGTTCAGTTGAAGAGGTTGGCAAAGGCTGAGAGTGAAAGGTCTATCGAGATTTGGCCTACAGGCTTCACCTAGGCTGGTCTTGTGGTCGAGTCTTGGAAGACTTGGATGATGCTGGCGGTGGTTGCTGCTCCTGGGTCGAAGTAGACAGAGGGGTAGTTTTCTGCTGAGGTTGAGGTTGAGCTAGTGCCAGGGTTACCGGCACCTCGGACGAAATTGTCTTGATGCTAGTACTACTGGCACCACAATCTTATATCTCTCTCTCAAGGGCAGAGGAGTCACCCCACTGATCAGACATGGCTGCATCCTCTAAGGCGCCACCTCCACCTGCGCTGGCGTTTTCTCCCTCCGACCGAGATGGACTATATCCGGCGTGGGAGGGGTGTTACCTCGAACGGGGCTGGGCACCCGAGTATTGTCATGAGGTGGAGGAGATGGTGGCCTGGGGATTGGAGAGGCCATGATAGATCCGCTCTAGGGAATGTTCAGAGCATCCCTGATGTCGTCGGTTTGAGGACAAGTACGCCATGAGGGGGTCCTCGAGGCGTGCGGGAGAGAGGAGTGTGAGACGTACGGTGTTCCGGGACGGTGAGCACACAAGTTTACCCAGGTTCAAATCCGCCGGCTTTGGACGGATCCTACTCCTACTAGCAATCCAGTAATACGGCAGAACCGGAATATGGGTTACGAGGGTTTCGCCTGTGTGAGTTGAGATTGTAGACTATTGAGGTGTCTGGTGTTGCCCTAAAGGCCCTCCCTAGGACGGCTTATATAGATATCCGGCCTAGGGTTTACATGAGAGATCAATTCGGCTACGACTAAGAGTTGGTTACAGAGTACATCTTGAACTACAAGTAACATTATGGGACTAAGTCGGTAAGTCTTCTGGGCCTTCCCATAGTCGTATTGGACTCCGTCTTCTCTCCCTAACTGGGCCGCCCGTGAAGAAAAGCTCTAACCCGAAGTGGGCCACCCTGGTCAGTGAGGATCTGTGGAGATACCCGGAAAGTATATCCCCAACAGTAGCCCCCGGAGGCCTCCAAGATCCAAAGTCGGATTTTATCATCGTCTAGCTTGATCTTCGGCTTGCAGAATCTTGAAGGGTTCCTGAAACTTTATAACAAAAAATACGATCCGGGTCTTAAAAGTAAGTCGGACCTTTCAATTAGTTATTCGGATTTTCCAGATCGCTTTTAAACTAAGCCAGAACTTGGTCTCTAACGCCACCTGACACAAGCATGGTCAAGTCATATCATCTGACAGACATTCCATCAGCACGACCATTGGTGGGTCCGTGGTTCGCGGAACCGAGGTGCCGTTTCAATGCGTGCGTGGAGATCGAGGCGACGCAATCATTGCGCGGGCCCTTCCCAGTTCTTTCCACGACGCGTGGCAATTACACTGTAGCATTTGCACGAATCTTGGCGTAGGTAGGTTGATATAAGGGGTTTAGATTCCTTCTTCTCCTCTCCACTAGTCCTTCGCCATTTCTTTCTTCCCATTCCTCTAGCGCCCCCAGAGCCTTTTCGTCCTCCTCCCACAGAGCTCCTAGCGCCGCCACTTTAAGGTCACCTTTTCCACCAGAGAGAAAAAATGGCTTCATCCTCTTCTTCTTCTCTGGCGGCGACGGCGGAAGCAGCTGCGGAGAAAGAGAGTTTCCGGGGAATCTGGATCCCCTGCGCCCTCGACGACGACGGCCGCAAAAACGTGGAGAAGGAGGGGCTTCTCGCCCCCGGCAACTGGCAGAGTGGCTCCGGAGAAACCGTCCCCAATCCGCGCGAGGGCGAGCGCGTCCACTTCGGCACCCATCTGGACCGAGGTTTATCCTTTCCTCCCTCGGAGTTCTTCTCCGAGGTGATTGACCACTATGGAGTTCAACTCCATAATCTTCCTCCCAATTCTCTTCTAGAGATGAGCGCATATGCTGCGCTTTGCGAGGGCTTTCTCGGCATTAGGCCGAGTTTTCTTCTCTTCCGGTATTATTTCCATGTCCAGAGAAATTCCATTACTGTCGGTGTTCCTTATATCACCGGTACTATTAGTTTTCTGTTAGACGAGACCGGGCATATCCCGAAATTTCTGCCAGTGACTCGGTCAAACAATGGCCAGCCACTTTTTTCTATCATAGGGATATTCCGGCTCCCGGTAAAGCTACTACTTTGCCGGCTTTTGTCAACGGAGCCGCCACAACCCAGCCTTCTTGGGATGAGGCTGCTCCGGCTCTCACCGATGATCTGATCGTCGCTAAGAGGCGGATCGAATATCTTATCAAGCACAAGGGTCTGAAAGGATCCGACTTAGTCTAGTGCTGGGTTTCACGTCGGATCCAGCCACTTCAGTACCACGGGGATAGACTGATGCACTCCATCATGTCTTCCAAAAAAGACTCTCTCCGCATCAGCCCCAAAGCCTGCACCATCCAAGGTTACATAAGCCAGATCAAGTGGCTGATCAAGGATAGGATCGAGAGGAAAATTCCGGAGATATCTCTGGACATGCACACGGCGGAAAACCCCGTGCTAGCGGTAAGCTTCCATCAGCACACCTTTTACGTGTTTCAATCTTTAAGTTATATACTGCAATGCTGATATGTTTTCTTTTTTTCAGCTTGCTGATATCCCCGAGTCAGAGCTTGCTCCACTCGAAGGATATTGTCCTGAGTTTTCTCAGGAGACTGAAGTGGTCCGATTGTCGGACCTTGTGCTCAATAAGCGCAAAGCCCCGACAGTGGCTGTTGGCACAAAGGAAGTGCCCGTTGTGAAGAGGTAACTTTCATTCACAATTTCCGCCTTTGTACCTTTCTCGAATTTCTTTTTGAGATGTAATATTTCCGATTTTACTACATTCTCAGAGCAAAGCCTCTCATTAAGGGTAAGGGGAAGGGGATTCCTGCAAAGCCCCTGTGACAGACGAAGCTTACTATAGCTTCCCCTGCCACGGCTCCTCCGACTCCTGCCCCTCAACCTTCTGCAACACCGGTGATTACTCCTTCTCCAGTTGTTGCAGAAGATCCGGCTCCTCCAACGGCGCCTGTGATCCTTGGATCGCACACTGACGTCACCGTGGGTGCGTCAGCTCAAGATAAGGGTGAACCCTCTTTGGGTAATGATCCCTCGGCTGAAGTCTTCGCCGACAATCTCCTCAGGAACCCCGGACTTACCAAGTTTGGCTTATCCCGGAAGTCCGCAGAGGAGATCCAGCGGCTGGCCAGGCAAGTCCTGGACAAAAGCCATATTTCCCCCAAAGAGGAAGTGCAAGAAGAAGAGGACGTCAAGTTCTCTGACCTTCTCGCCCAAGTCCGCCTTCGCGACGAGAGGATCAAGACTGGCGAGCTTCCAACAGCCCCAGTAATTCCTCTTACTCTCACCGAGAAGGTGGCAGCTGAGGTGAACGTGGGGTTAGACAAACTCACCCGCGAACAATATGTAAGTCGGAATTCCAACTCTTGTTTTTTACCTTATGTTATATCATATCCTCTAGCCCCCAAGAAAGAAGTAGGATATAGAAATCCGGGTTTATGCTTTCATTAGGATGCCAAAGAATGAACTAGTGTAGCCCCCAAGGCTCGTGCTGATATTTAGCAAAAAATATTAGCCCGAGTCTTAAGTAGCTTTCTGACTTTGGGTATTCTGACTTACAGAAAGTATGTTCCTATAACCAGGAATTGTTAAAAAATGTCTGTGATAAGCGGAGAGAGATCAAAGCTCTCCGGCTTAAAAATGCTGAGCTCAAGGTAGCCAAGGATGAAGCCGAAGGTAAACATTTCGAGATTCAAACCTTTTCTTTTGCATTTTTGAATGTCGAATTTTTCTGAACTATTGTTCTTTTTGACTTACATCATTGGTGAAACAATCCATCGCTATGATTGAAGAGGCCGAGAACCTCAAAACCTTAGTGGTGGAGAACAAGGGACTTCGCCAAGAGCTGGATAAGCTCAAGGCGGATCATGAAAGGAGCATAGCTCAAGTCCTCGAGTCCTCCTCCATGGCCACTGAAGAGCGCGATCTCAAGATTGCCGCTCAAGATAAGGTTATCTCGGACCTCAAGAATGAGGTTGGCAGAGAAAAGGATATCTCCCAGGCGCTCCGGGCTAAACTCTGGAGTCTCCGGGAGGAGAAAGCCAAGATTGACGACGTCATTCTTGGTATGTTCCATCTATCTGACTTATCATTTCTTCGACTTTCATCAATGTCGGTTTTTTCTTATCCTTGTTTTGTGTATAGGTCCTCTGAACTTGACGGACTCCTCCTCGTCCGAACCCCGCACTCACCGGCTTACCCAAGTCCGTGATCTTCTTCATGACTACCGCCAGTCCCTTGAGGACATTGGCGACTCTCTCAGGATTCTGAACATGCCAAGCATGTCGGACTTCTAGGTGCGGGAGAAGGCCAAGGAGATGCCGCAGCTCGTTCGGAACTGGAACATGTCCTACGCGTGGACTGCTGCGCAGAACGCTCTTACCATGGTCATGAGCCACCATGGGAACATGGAGATATGGCAAGTGACCAGAGGGTACTGTAAAGTAGACGAAGACGGCCAGGAGCAAGACCTTCAAGCTATCATGCACTCCTGCGCCGGATATGGGTGCCACGTAGCTGACCTGACCAACTACGAGGTGCCCTTCTTCACCCGCGTGGATACTCCGCCACCTCCTCCAGAAGACGCCAAAGAAGTTTCCGACGATGAACGGACCACCTCGGATCCGGACATCTCGGCACAATATCAAGGCGGAGTAACCAGTGATCCGACAGTTCCTTTATCTCCTCCTGCATCATAGATCAAAAAACTATGTATTATTCTGGAAAGACATGATGCGTTTTTGTAAATATTAACTACTATGACTTTTGCTAGTGCTAAGTTTCTTATCTATTCAGCACTTTTGTCTTAGACTATTTGCGTCCCTGAAATGTTTTCATAAGCACTTAGAATTTTCCGCCTCTACTTATCGTTTATCTGGCTTTCCGCCTCGTCCCTTTCGTGAGCCGGCTAAACCTTCAGCCGGAAACTTGGCCAAGCAACGGAGCTCAATTGCTAAACCAGTTTAAACTCGGAAACAAAGCCGACTTCCAGTACCAACAATTCACTACTCGGAAGATACCCGCATCCAGCAATCAGACAAATAACCCAAGTAAAGACTATATTTTTTTTAGAGTTATACCCGAAGGTAGCAGTTTTAGAATCGGAAATCTAAACCAGAACGAACATGAGCATAAAGTACTTTCAAGCATTCTAGGATTTTTGACTATGACATGATCATTAGGAAATAAGATGGTAAAAACTTCTCAGGAAAACTTTGAGGTAACCAAAACTTTTATTTCTCACAGCACATGTACATATGTATGATTACAAAGAAGGATAAACTGCGAATAAAAGGGACGTAGCTGAGCAATATTCCACGGTCTGTCTAATTCATCCGGATTTGTACTGCCTCCAGCTCTCTTTCTCTTCTTAGTAGCAGGTCTTTCTTTGACTGGCCTCATGTCAGTTAAGTAGTACGACCCATTGTGCAATACTCGACTAACTAAAAAGGGCCCTTCCCATATTGGGGAAAGTTTGTGCTTTCTTTTTTGCACAAGCCAGAGAACCAAATCACCTTTATTGAAAGATCTAGTTCGGACTCTCTGGCCATGATACTTGCATAACTTCTGCTGATAGGCTGTAGATCTCATTTCAGCAACGACGCGAACTTCTTCGACTAAGTCGAGATCATTTTGTCGAGAAATCTCGGCATCCTCTTTGATATACGCGGCCACTCTAGGAGAAGTGTGAATCAAATCACTAGGAAGAACTTCTTTTGCGCCATAGACCAAGAAGAAAGGAGTATATCCTGTTGACCTGTTCGGAGTTGTTCACAAACTCCAAATTATAGAGGGTAGTTCCTCTTGCCAAGCCCCCGCAGCACGGCTAAGTGGTGCTTCGAGTCTTGGTTTCAAGCCTTGTAGAATTAAATCATTTGCTCTTTCGACTTGTCCGTTAGCCTGTGGATGTGCGACTAACACAATGTCAAGCCGGATATTTTGCTCGTCGCAGAATTCAGCCAACTCTCCCATGGAAAAGTTACTCCCGTTGTCCGTGATAATGCTATGCGGATAACCATACCGGATTATAACATTCTCGACAAATCTTTTGGCTGTTGCTCCATCACAACTAGTGACAGGTTTAGCCTCGATCCATTTCGTGAATTTATCCACCATCACTAAGAGGTGAGTAAATCCACTTGGAGCTCGTTTAATAGGTCCTACCATATCAAGCCCCCAGACCGCAAAAGGCCATGCCAGACCGCAAAAGGCCATGTTATAGGTATTGTTCGCAGCTGATCAGCCGGAACATGATCTTGCTTGGCATACTTTTGGCAGCCATTGCATGTCTTAACTAAGCGTTCGGCATCTGCCTGAGCTATGAGCCAGAAAAAACAATGTCGAAAAGCTTTTGCCACTAAAGATTTGGCTACAGCGTGATGACCACACTTGCCTTCGTGGATTTCTCTTAAGATTTCCACTCCTTCTTCCGGAGATACACAACGCTAAAAAACCCCAGAAACACTCCGTTTATGGAGCTCACCTTTAACAATAGTATAGGCTTTTGCTCGTCGGATAATCTGCCGGCTCAGCACCTCGTCTTCGGGTAATTTGCCATCTACCAAGTAATCAAGGTAGGGTTGAGTCCAGCTGGGAATTACGGCCAGAACTGCTATTAAAGATGAGTCGGCTTTGGTCGGATATTCCTCATCTACTCCCTTTATCGAGGGAACTTTGAGGTGCTCTAAAAATGCGCCATCCGGAACCTCTTTCCGCGCAGAGCCTATTCGAGATAGTGCATCTGCTTCCTTCTTTTCTGCTCGAGGGATGTGTTGAACTTCAAACCCCTCGAACGATTTAGATAGATCATCCACGACAGCCTTATATGCTGCCATGTGCTTATTTGCATTACAAATATCTGAGACTTGCTGAGCAACAAGATCCGAATCTCCGTAACACATCAAATGTCGGATGCCAATATCTTTAGCAATCCGGATTCCTTGCAGCAGTACTTCATACTCGGCAATGTTATTTGTCGATGTGAAGTGGATCTGCAACACGTATAAAAGTTTATCTCCTTGGGGTGATTTGAGCACCACGCCAGCCCTAGAGCCCCCTCGAGCCTTAGACCCGTCGAAAAAGAGGGTCCAATATTCCGACTCAGGGAGGACCATGTTCTCCTTGGTCTCTGTCCAATCAGCGACAAAGTCGGCAAGGATCTGGGATTTGATTGTTGTTCGGGGTTTGTACTCAATATCAAAAGCTGCAAGCTCTATACCCCATTTGGCGACGCGTCCTGTGGCATCGCTATTGTTGATTATATCTCTCATGGGAGCTTTTCTCACCACGGTAATTGGATGCTCCTGAAAATAGTGTCGTAACTTACGAGATGCTAGAAAAACATCGTAAGCCAACTTTTGATAGTGCGGATATCACAGTTTTGATTCTGTCAGGACTTCGCTGACAAACTATGTCGGACGCTGCACCAGGTGCTCCTGATTTTCTTCTGGTCTCTCCACCACCATAACTATACTGACAACCCTATTTGTCGCAGCAATGTAAAGCAACATCGGTTCCTGACAAAATCCTTGGTCTTCTTCAGGAGTTTGTATAATGGTGTGGCTCTTTCACCAAGCCGGCTTACAAATCGACTGACTGCAGCAATACAACCAGTTAATCTTTGTACGTCCTTCAGGCAAGTTGGCCTGGAAATATTGAGAATAGCCTTGATCTTGTCACAGTTCACCTCTATGCCTCGTTGAGACACGATAAAACCTAACAATTTTCCGGTTGGTATTCCAAAGAAGCATTTCTTCGGGTTAAGCATGATGTTGTATTTTCGTAAATTGGCGAACGTCTCCTCTAAGTCGGAAATCAATGTTTCCTTCTTTTTGGACATGACCGCGATATCATCCACGTATGCATGTACATTGTGTCCGAGTTGATCATGGAGGCAACACTGCATCGTGCGCTGGTACGTAGCTCCTGCGTTCTTCAGCCCAAAGGGCATCGTAACATAATAGAAGGTTCCGAAAGGGGTTATGAATGATGTCTTGATTTTGTCAGATTCCTTCATCCGGATTTGGTGATAACCGGAATATGCGTCGAGAAAACATAGGAGTTCCGAGCCTGCCGTAGAATCGATGACTTGATCAATTCTAGGTAGAGCGAACAGATCTTTTGGACAAGCCTTGTTCAAGGTAGTATAATCAACACACATCCTTAAATCCGTGGTGTCCTTTTTAGGGACCATTACAGGGTTGGCCGACGAATCAGTATGGATGACCTCTTCTATGAATCCGGCTAACTCGAGCCGTGCTAGTTCCTTAGCTATTGCCTTACGCTTTTCATCACCAAACTATCGTAAGGACTGTTTGACGGGTTTAGCATTCGGGTTTACATTTAGAGAGTGCTCGGCAAGTTCCCTAGGTACTCCGGTCATGTCAGATGGCTGCCATGCGAAGATATCTTGATTTGCTCGAAGGAACTTGACGAGCGCGCTTTCCTATGCGCTACTTAGGCATGCGCCTATCTGGGTCACCTTGGAGGGGTCATCATCCTTCAATGGCGTCGTCTTCGTCTCTTTTGATGCCTTGAACTCCGGATTTGGTTTTGTCACCTCCTTCTTCGTCACGGGCATCTCGGACGGATCTATGCTCTTCTTGATCTCCTGGTACTCTTGGGCGTGCAGCACGGCTTCGGCAAAGGCGGCATTTCCATCCTCGCACTCTCGCGCTTTCTTCGGGTCTCCCCTGATGGTGATCACGCCGTTGGGACCTAGAATTTTCATCATATTGTAAATGTAACACGGACGAGCCATAAAAGCCCAGTAAGCCGGACGTCCGAATATAGCGTGGTATGCGCTCTTGAACGGGACCACTTCGAAGGAAAGTGCCTCTGTTCGATAATTTTTTGGTGTTCCAAAAGTAACATCCAAAGTGATCTCTCCCAGGGAATTAGCTTGTCTTCCTGGGACAACTCCGTGAAAAATCACAGAGCTATGGTTAAGCTGTGTTTTCGAGATCTTCATCCGGCGTAGCGTTTCTACGTAGAGAATATTGATGCTGCTACCACCGTCCATGAGGGTCTTGGAGAAACCATAACCGTCAATAAGTGGATTGACGATTAAGGTGTATTTTCCTCGCCTGTGTAGCTTAGGCGGATGATCAGCGCGGTCAAACGTTATTGCCACTTCTGACCAGTCCAGATACTGAGGGGCAGCCAGAACTGTTGCGTTGAGCTCGTGGAGAACTGCTTTCTTGACCTTTGCTGGTTGAGATCCGAGGAAGGTGACGTAAGTGTCCTTCTTGGTAGGAAAAGTTTTCTTCCCTTCCGACTTGGGATTTGAAGCGTCGGCTTCCTCCATGTCGGAATCTTCCTTGGTCTCTTTGTATTTTTCGGTATTTTTCTTTCCCTTCTTCCGCTTAGCTTTGTAGCCCGCGGTATCATCTCTCTTGATGTCGTCGTTAAAACGACATTCAGCGTTGGTGTGGGACGAGCCCCCATTGGCGTCCAAGTGATGCACACATGGGTTATTGGCAATGTTGGCCCAAGTGTAGGTTTTGCCTGGTTGTTGCTCTCCCCTACCTTGGACCCTTGATGTCCCACGGCCACGCCCGCGGCCTCCGCCACGTCCTCCTCGTCCTCCAGACCCGGAAACAGTAGTGACTACTGCCGTCTCCGTGTTGGGTCTTTCTTCCGAGGTGTTTTTGCGCTTCTGAGCCTGTTGCTTTGTCTTTGCTGACTAAGGCATGGCAAGGACGTTGAGTAATCCCTCTGCATCGTCGTCAGCATCTGCATACTTGCTCGCTGTTTCTATCATCTCTCCCAGATCAGTAACCTTGTCACACTTCAAGCGATGGCGCAGTAAACCAATTGGGAGACCTGCAATGTAAGCTTCAATCGCAGTTTGATCATTTACTCCCTCACAGGAGTTCATGGTGTCAATCCATCGTTCGAGATAATCTCGAAAAGTTTCTCCGGCTTTCTGGGTGCAACGCTGTAGGTCTCCAACCGTACAGGGCCTCCGATATGTGCCTTCGAAATTCCGAAAGAACGCACTCTGTAAATCATACCAGTTGTGGATGGTGTTTGCCGGAAGTTCATTGAGCCATGATCGTGCCGTCTTCCGCAACATAAGTGGGAGATATCGGGTTGCGACCAGGATGTTTCCGTCTTTGGAGATGCAGCAAGCTTGGAAGAAGTCCTGTAACCATGTGTCTGGCCGAGCAATGCCGTCGTAGGCTTGAATATGTCTTGAGATAGCAAATCCTTCCGGGAATTTTGTAGCTCTGATGCATGGTCCGAAGCACTTTGGGCCCACGTACACCTCATCGTTTTCGTAGCGCCGAGCCTCTATGTTGGAGTTCATCTTGTGCCTTGCGTCGTTCGGGGATAAGGATCATCCCGAATATCGGATGTGGCTGCGGTGCCTTGGAGCCGGACTTCGGCTTCTACCACCACCTCCTCCGCCATGTCGTCCTCCTTGACCTCCTTGGGGGCCGTTGTGATAACTGTGTTGTGGAGAGGGTGGTGCAGCTGGGTTGTTTCCGGCTGATCGCCGGCCTCCGTCCAGAGCGTCATTATTCCGGTTCCGGGGAGGTTCTTGACTATGACGAGCCCCCTGCCGGTTTGTGCCAGCATGGTTTCCATCGTTCCTTTGTCTGTCGTTCCCACCATGGTGAGGCTCAGCCGGACGGTTTTCATGTCTAGGAGGTGGCATTTTCTAACGATCCTCCTCCCGACGTTTCTCTTTATCTTCTCCTTTTCAGGGAGAATTCCTCGGAATCAGTGCAGCGATCGCGTCTTTCTCGGCTGCTGGAGCGACGTTGCTCCAGTTATGTGTAGTTCTACGGTGTTGTCCTGACGATCCGGTTCTTGAATAATTTTCTTCCCTGCGTTCGGGGCGACGATGCTGCACCCGTTCGTAGTGAGATCTTACGTCAGCCCATGCCGGATCTGTGCGACATTGGTCGGAATCCGTGACCAGCTTTTGACTTCCCGACAGGGCGACCTTTTGTTGTTCTAGTCCCTTATTGAGTAGCTTGATACCCGAACGTATCTCCGCTGGTCCTGGATTAGCTGATAGAATTTTACAAGCTGCCACGGTATTTTGCACTGATGTTGGGTAAACCCAATCTCCATTGTTGTCCTTCTGTGGCTTTCCCATCTCATCTCCAAAAAGGACGGCACAGACACGTGGGAATTGGTTGTCATCTATGTGACGCTTCCGTGTCTTCTGATGTAGACGGGACATGTACTCCTTGTTTGACATGCGCTTCTTCTCCACCTCGATGTTTTTGGCTTCATCAAGGAGTTGTTGATGACGCGCTTCTAGGGCTTGGGCCCTTTCGTCCAGCTCATCTGCAGTAAGTTCTGCAGCTGTAGGGATAGGTGTGATTAATGCGGCATCGATGAGTTTACGCGCACCTTCAGTGATCACGTGTCCATCCACCGATGATTCTTTTTTCGGCTCGTCTGGGATAAGTGCTCCATCCGAGTCTTCCTTGTATTCCTCGGTAATCACCTCCTCTGTCAGAGGGTCTTTTGCCGGGGTCTTGTTCTTCTTTTTTGCCTTCTTGGCAGCACCGGTAGCAAAGATGGCTTTGGGTCCGTTTCCCGGAGTCAAGCTCTGAGTGGTACTTTCGGACATCGGAGTTCGGGATTGTCTCCGACTTCCATATCATCCTGCGCTTTGGGAGAGTGTTCCCCGGATCCTTCGTCCATGGCTTCTCCATCTTCTGCAGCTTTGGAGTTGTACTCCTCGTCATATTCCACGGAGAACTTTTGGGAATCTTCCGCTGTCATGGATTCATCCGAGGATGCGGGAACGTCGGCATTTGTTCCAATTGCCTCCAGCACCGAGTCGGTGTTTTCTCCAGCATCGGCAGAGCCGGATCCGGATCCAACATATACGACGAAGTGCGATGCGTGCTTCCTAAGGTACCTACGGCTTTCGCGATCAGCCATATCGAAACTTTTAATGGTTTCGAGGATTGCTTCTGCGCTAGCGCCTTGCAATATCATACATCTTAGTGTGTACCTGAGGAAAGGCCTGTCTGTCGTGACATCGTCAGAGTCGGAATCAGTGTCGCTGATGTGCTCCTCCTGGATTTCGACTTCCACGGGTGGGTCGATCTGGGATCCGGCTTCTCCAGGGAGATCCAGTCTAGATTTGACTTGGACCATGAGGTCTTCTTCAGGCTCAGATTTCTCCACCATCTCTGCAACTGGTGCGGGCTGGGTGGGATTAGGGTTTTGTGAGATCCAGAACTCTGCCGCCTCCGCGGACAAAGGGCATCCAGAAGATTCTTCTGCCTCTTTCATCGCCGCTGGGGTGGGTTGGGCAGGTTCAGCGAAACCGATGTAAAAATCGATCTCGCCAAAAGACATGATTGTATAGGCAGTCACGGCCTCCCTAGCCGGAATCCAAGTCTCGTCGAGAACGATGAGAGGGACGTCGCTGGCGTAGAGGATGCGACCGACGGTGATGGTTTCGCCGATTCAGATTCTTGCAGATTCCGCTCGGAACGCAGATCCGAAGCTCACTTGCCCCACGGTGGGCGCCAACTGTCGTCGGTTTGAGGACAAGTACGCCATGAGGGGGTCCTCGAGGCGTGCGGGAGAGAGGGGTGTGAGACGTACGGTGTTCCGGGACGGTGAGCACACAAGTTTACCCAGGTTCGAATCCGCCGGCTTTGGACAGATCCTACTCCTACTAGCAATCCAGTAATACGGTAGAGCCGGAATATGGGTTACAAGGGTTTCGCCTGTGCGAGTTGAGATTGTAGACTATTGAGGTGTCTGGTGTTGCCCTAAAGGCCCTCCCTAGGACGGCTTATATAGATATCCGGCCTAGGGTTTACAGGAGAGATCAATCCGGCTATGACTAAGAGTTGGTTACAGAGTACATCTTGAACTACAAGTAACATTATGGGCCTAAATCGGTAAGTCTTCTGGGCCTTCCTGTAGTCGGATTGGACTCCATCTTCTCTCTCTAACTGGGCTGCCCATGAAGCAAATCTCGAACCCGAAGTGGGCCACCCTGGTCAGTGAGGATCTGTGAGGATACCCAGAAAGTATATCCCCAACACCTGACAAGAGAAATAATGAGATAAAATGAGTCAAATAAGAAAGAGAGAAACAAGAAATACAAGGATAACCCAGAGGAGGAAGCTTACCTAGAAACAACTGGTGGTTCCTTTCACTGCGGAGGTCTCTTTGCGAACTTCTTAAAAAAGAGATAAACAAGAAATACAAGGATAACCTGGAGGAGGAAGCTTACCCGGAAACTCCCTAGAAGGTTTGGCCGGTTGAGCAGAGGTTGTGGCGCGCTTCTTCACCGTACCTTGGCCTCCCATGATGACAAGAGGCACCTCATGCACCTGGCTAACCGAGTTAGCTAGAGTGAAGTCAGGCGGAAGGGTATATGAGTGTTACTAGATACAATACCTCAAGAATCTCACAATCATCTTCATCTTGATCATCCGGCCAGTCCCTTAAGACATAAGTATTACCATGGGATCGGCCAGAACCAGCATCCGAGGTAGGCATGAACTCCTCGGAGTCCGGCTCTTTCGGATCCAAGGTCTCAGGATCATCACCCCAAGTGAGGGCAGGATTCGGGGTATCTTCAATGGGTTGTTGAAGGAATTTTTGCACCAAGGAACATAAAGAAATCAAATGAGAAAATGTGTCGGCATAGCGCATAGCTCGGCGAGAATGAATCGGGGAAATTACCTAGGGTACAAGGTTATCTCGGCTGAAAGGAACCATGCCCCACTCCCATGTCTTATTCATGTCCGTCTAGAAGATGGACTTGACTCGCTTGCAGACTTGAGCATTGGTAAGCTCGACGGCGGAGACCCGATTCGTGTCAAGAGGACCACTCATGTGACAGATCTTATGAGTCTGGCGCTGAAGGTGGCATACTCGTCTAATGATGAAAGTTACCATCAAATCTTCACTGCATAATCCGGCCTCCTTCAGCTCAAGGAGACATTTCTCAACCAATTTAACAAGAGAGTTCTTCTTATTCAGATCGAGGTCCCAGTTAAGTTTGGTGGGGACGCTGACTGAGAATGCGGGAACCCGAATCATGTTATTATTGGTGTTGTTCTTCACATAGAAGGAGGACCTCGGCCACTTCTTGCACGAATCAAGGCCCTGAATTCGGGGAAACATGGAGTTCTTATGGGGTGTAATTGTCGTAGCCCTTCTCTCTAGGAGGGAGATCTTTGTCAGGGACGACATTGGCGGGAAGTTGGAAAAACTTGTCCAAGAGCTGGACGCTAGGCCAGTGGCTGAGGTATCCTTCGGAGGCAAAAACAAAGGCAGAGAGGGAAGCAAAGGCGTTCACCGGAAGATGGTGGGGCTCGAGGCCAAAAGTCTTGAAGAACTCCTTGGAAAAATCACTCACAGGAATAACAAACCCACGAGCAAAATCGGCAACAAATACAACGAACTCACCCTCTCTAGCGTCAGGGATCTGCTCGTCGCCGGGGAGGCGGCAGGTAACCTTTGGCAGAATCCGGCGCATTTGCACCAGCCAATCAATCTCTGCGTGAGTGATGTTGGAACCCTCCGAGGACCCTCGCTCGGAGATGGCTCCCTCCTCCTCGTGCTCATCGACGGCAACCAAATCTTGTGGATCCATCTCCGTAACGCTCCCGTCTGACGTGGTGCTTGCTTCAGGCATGAGAGGAAGGGACTGGCGTGGTCCTGTAGCGGTGGTGGAGAGCAGCACTTGGGCAAAGCAGCAGCGCATAGGAAGAAAAAGAGCGGCGCAGTCGCAGATGCAGAGAGCAGCGGTGGTGGCGGTGCAAGGAAGAAGAAGAGAGGTTGGGAACAAGGGAAAGTGAACAAGGCTTCCCCCACTCAACTATTTAACCGCACCGTGCACAGAGGATAGTGGGATCAGTTGCGCGTAGCAACCCCACTGTGTGCATGTGTATTTTGTGGGGGAATCGTGGGAACGTACCACAGGCACGGTTACACCACACAGAGGCGCAACGGCAAAACATGGCCACGGTGAGGATCGAGGAGCCATGGCATGATGGTTTGTGTGGCAGTGATAACTGACATGGCGTGACAGTAAATGACGCCTTGACCCTGAAAATGAGGAAAAGGACAATGATTGCATGACACGTAGGATGAAGTGAGGAGTATGAGAGAAGCTAAGCGTCTAAGGGAAATAACCCGGATGCGGAAGTATAACTCGGCCAGTGAGATATATCTTGGATAGAGCCAGGAAGAGTCAAATTAGATAGCAAATTACCAAGTGGTGTAGCCAAGTTAAAATCGGTATGGGCCGACATATAAGTATGTCGGCAAGACGGAGAAAGATCAGGAGAGGTTGAACCTGTTGTGGCCTTTCCAGCTAGAGCTGCTAAGACCGCACCAGTTCTGGGGACTAATGTTGAGGGATGACCCCAGGGAGGGTCAAGCTGAGGTATAAGGATAGAGTCCACCAAGGTATAAATCGGCTAAAGCGTGAGCTGGCCGAGGTACATAAGGGTCGGCCGAGTTATGACCGAGTTACCCAAGGCCGGATAGGCCCGGCAAGACTCGGCCGACATATATTGTGTGTTGGCACGATGTCTATGTTGTCTCATATTTGTAGGTACCGTCCTGGCTGAGTCATCCGAACAGGACTGAGTCAGGGGTTCGCGTGCTCAAGAAGGAATGGGCCAGCCCCAAGGTCAGCGCTTTTCTCTCTCTCCCAAGTTTCCTAGAAGACAAGCGCTAGGGACAAGGGTCGTAGGAGCAGAGACAGGGTAGAGGATCACGGACGTGATAGTGTCTAACCGTTGGGGGTCAGACAACATGGACTCTGTGTCATTGCTGTGCAGAGGCTGGCGACTAAGGAAAGGAGGGCGCCGAACTACTATTTCAGGACAAGCATCTCCAAGGAATATCCGGGCCATGTATGCCCTAGTTGAAACCTAGCGACCCCTTTATAAGGTGAGCCAGGGCCTCCAAGGAGGGGGTCGGTCCATTAGCACTACGCGTAAGCTATAGAGGGAGAGAGAGAGAGGCAAAAGCACTTCATGTTGTTCCTCCTCTCGATTCAGCTCAAGGAGCACTTGTACTAGTCCAGAGATCATAATATAAGATCTAGAGCAGGAGTAGAGGTTTTATCTCCCTAGGACAGCCTCGAACCTGGGTATATCGTGTGTTAGCGTGTGTTCTTTCTGTGCGGATTCACCGCACTATCCCTCCCTAGATACCACTAGTGTCCATAGGACCCATCTTTAGCCTACCCATGGTATCTGTCGTGACACTACCACAACATAAATCTAACAAATTGATTACTTAGCTTAAAGGCGACTATGTAGAGATGACCATGCAGAAGTGAAATGAGGCTGCAGGGGCGATGATGTTGCACCATGTTGTTGATTGACCGATGTTGCTGGCGGTTGAACGCAAGCAGCATAGACAATGGTGCTTTGCGGCTGCCGAATTGATTTGGAAGATCTATGTTGTATTTTATAAATATGATCGAGCGGGAATAAAAACTCATGTACGATACATTCCATGCCTTTGAGCTGTACGGCTAGGTGCATGAGGCAGGTCCAATTGGATCAATTGATCCAACCCTTCACTACACTGAAGTCCGATTGGATCGATTGATCCAACTAGTCACTACATTGTTTTTGCGAAAATGCAAAAGCGTTGCATTTCGATTCATTGATAGAAAACGAGAGTTCGTATAGACAAGCCAGAGTGTCCAAAGCGACGCACACCCAATACAACTCAACCAACTAGACCTACGGAGCCACGGGGATCAATGCCCGGAGGCCGAGCGCGCCCGCGGCCACCCACGATCGAGCCTCAGGTCGAATTGTAAAGAGAAGACTACTGCAGTTCGGCGACGCATTGTCGAAGACCACAGAGGTGCGCTCCTTCCACAGCGACCTAGCCGTGAGCATAACAAGGGAGGAAGTCCCTTTGAGGAGCGCCTGTGGAGTCAGCCGTGACGTTTGCAGCCACCAATCAACGAAGTCATCCTCGCCATCTGGTGGGGTGGCTGTCGATCAGATCCAAGAGAGCACCTCATGCCATTTCATCCTAGAGAAGGGGCAGCCCACCAAAAGGTGCGCCATGGTCTCCTCCGCCTGGTCACAAAGCGGGCAGCACAGGGGGTGGGGAAGATCCCTGTGCGCCTGTTGCTTGGCCATCCAACATCGATCCTGGAAAGCAAGCCAGATAAAGAACTTGACTCGCGGGGTGTCCAGACCTTCCAGTTCAGCCTCCAAGATCTCAAAGCAAGCGAGCCCTAGAAAAGGAACTCGTAGCAAGACTTGACCGAGTACAGCCCGTCGGCCGTCCACCTCCAAATGACTCTATCGGGTGCATCCGAGAGCACCACATCCCTCACCCGTGCCCAGAGCTGGACATACTGTAGCAGGGCTAGCGCACTAAGCGTGCCCTGGATGTCACCAATACAAGGACGCTCTACAAGTTCCTCTCGGACCAGGCGTCATTTGCAAGCGCGCTTCGGGATTAGGGCGAAGAGCTCCGGCGCAATGTCCCCTGGGGACTCCCTATCCAGCCATTTGTCCATCCAAAATAGGGCTTTTGACCCGTCACCAAGCTCCATTGTCATAGAAGAAGCAAACACTTGGAGCTCAGTTTTGGAGAAACGGACGTCGAGGCTGCCCCAAGGTCGCAGCGGGTCTGTGTGCGTCCTCCAGATCCAGCGCGTCCGCAGGCTCAATGCGGTCCACTCAAGATCCAGCACCTCGAGGCCACCAAGGCAAAGAGGTCTACACACATTCGCCTAGCTCACGTGATAGTGTCTCCCCTTCACCTCTGCCCGACCAGCCCACAGGAAACCTCTGACAATCTTCCGGATCTGCTTCAACGTTGTCTTATTCAAACCTAGCACAATGATCTGATGCACGGGGATCACCATTAGCACGGATTTACCAGTGTGAGGCGCCCAGCTTTCGACATCATGCATGCCTTCCAAGTTGCCAACCTCCCGGCGATGTTGTCGATCAGGGGTTGCAGCGCCGAGGCGTGAATCCGGCGGAGGGAAAGGGGAATCCCGGGTAGCTGGGCCACCTTGTCAGGGCATGCGATCAGGCAGACCGAGCACTTAGAGAAGTTTGTCTTTAGTCCGGAAGTCTCTCCGGAGGAGTCCAGTAGTGCACGCACCGTGCTGGTTAATCCGGGTGGCAGAAAATCACCACATCATCCGCGTACAAGGAGACAAAAGCGACCAGGGCCCGACTCGTGATGCGCTTCAACATGCCAAGCTCCATGGCCTTGGCCAACAACTTGTTGAGCGTGTTTAAGTGGAGCTCGAACAACATAGGTGACAAGAGGTCCCCCTATCTCAAGCCCCTCCGATGCCAGATCGGTGGTCCTGGCTCACCATTGAGAATCACCCAGGAGGAGGCGGTAGCGAGAAGGATAGACACCAGGTCTCGAAATCTGGGGACGAATCCCACCTTCTGCATCACCTCCAGCAGCAGCGCCCACGACACCGAGTCAAATTCCTTAGAAATATCTAGCTTTAGCATCACTCTAGGCTCCCTGAGCCTATGAAGTAGGCGCGTCGTCTGTTGAACCAACATGAAGTTATCATGAATGCAGCGCTTTTGGAAGAAGGTGCATTGATTCAGGTCAACCATTCCCCATAGCCTAGGAGCCAGCCTCGAAGCCAGCACCTTCGCCCCAAGCTTGGCGAAGATGTCGATGAGGCTGATAGGCCGGTAGTCCCCCTGCGAAGCCGCCTCGCCATATTTGGGTAGCAGAATTATAAGGGCCTAATTGAGGCCCTGGAACCTGCACACATTCATGGAGTAAAGCTTGCCGAAAGCAGCCATGAAGTCGTCCTTAACCGTCCCCCAGCAGCTCTGGAGAAACTCCACCGTGAAACCATCGGGCTCTAGTGCCTCGCCATGCGGGAGGCCCTTCACCACCTCCCAAACCTCCTCCTCCGAGAAAGGTCCCTCTAGATCTGCTAAATTCTCAGCTGCAGGGCCTAGAAAGTCTAGGTCCAGCGAGAACTGGCGGTCCATAGCCGTCCCTAGAAACTTATGTAAGTGGTGGTAGGTAGCTTCGACCATGTTGGCATGATCCACGACTATGGATCCATCCACGTTTATGCTACAAATCACATTCTTCTGTCTCCTGTAAGAGGCGTGCTGGTGAAAGAAGGCTGTGTTGGTTCGCTGCTCGGTGTATATGCGTGAGACGATGACTGAAACATGGCGACATTGATGAGTGCATGAGGCAAGTCCAATTCCATGATCGGCAGTAGCATTCTGAAGGATCGGAATACGACATCATGGCATGCCGGCTGGTGAGTGCGTGAAGACATGGAGCATGGTGGACAACACAATTGTCTCAAGGCACTCTAGGATTAGACTATGGCAGCAGAGGCAGAGTGCTGGAAGACGCGATGCCTGGCGGCTACCGAATGTTGGATGAGTAGTTAGATTAGGGTTACCAAGAGATGTATTTTAAAGGATGGCATAGGTGGGTAATTACTTATAGTTTTAGTGGCACAAAATTATTTGTAATATCTAGGGGCTATAATTATCTATTTTAATAGATCAATGGTTGGATCTCTCTAATTTTTGTGTGATTTTCTGTCTATTTCTCTTATTTCTGGTAGCTCTTTTTTTTGCGGAAAAGAGCTAAATTATATTAAAGCATAGTTCCTTACAGAAATGTCCAGAATGAAAAGAAAAATTACAAACGAGTCCTGCTGAACCCCAACGAAGAAGACGAAGACCGGAATGTCACACTGGCACACCGCCGCACCACCTCCCCTACGCCTTGGATCGGGAGTCTCCCCTGCACGGACGGGAAGTCGACGCCACTCGGCTCCGAAGAGCCTCTGCCCTGCAACGCCATCGTCGTCGCCATGCTTCAACACAATAGCTCCTTCGAACAGTTCAAACGCTGGAGCCACCACCCCTCGGTCTCCTGTTGGGGAAGGCCAAGCTCGACTGCTCCACAGAGCAACAAGCTTAAAAAGGACGGTGGAACCACGGCGGAGCTCCACCGGAGCCGCGCCGATAGAAGAGAAGGTCGCCGACACAAAAAGCCACTCCAGCCACGCCCACTTCTCCAAGACACCACCGGCTAGCCACACATGCACCCCTAGACTATATACACGCTTGGATCCATGGATTCCCCATCCTCACACCGCTGGAGCGGCCGCCGGAGGGCGAGGAATCCGATGAATCGCCGGCGGTGAGCTGGCCTGCGTGCGGTCGCCCAAAAATCGTCCTCTCTCAGTTACTGTAGGTAGGGAAAGGGGAACCGTCCAGGTCGGTTCTGAAACAATTTACGGTAGCTCTTAATATAGTTTTTTGACAACTTCATCGTAGGGGAATCCCATACAATGTAAATTTTATATTAAATAGTAGGAATGTACCAAAGATCAGAGGGCAGATTAGATCAGGGTGGAAGGAAGTGGTAAATAGAAAACATCATGAATTACAAAAAGATATTAAGCGACCAGTCAATGAGTGGTTGGAAAACAACTGCCTTCACTTTGTATTGGTGCAGCATAAGGTCACTCTGGAGATGAACCTTCCAACGAGCATAGGTGGGAGGCTGGCTCTGAAAAATAAGATCATTTCGCAGCTTCCAAATATTCCAAGAAACACACGCAATCACCCCCTAATGTACTTTAAATATATAACAGATGCCTTTCATAGCTAATAATCATTTTCATCGTATCAAAATTGCTGCTACTAATAATGGAGAACAATCATGTACTATTACTCCCATATCTTCCACTTGTTATACCATTGAGGCAGGAAAGAAGGGTAAAACCAAGAAGTCTAAATCTAAGAAGCCTCGTGTTAAACTTCTCATACTCGTGACAAGCTCCCGAGAAATAGGTAAGGATAATCGTGAATTAACTGAATCTGATAAGGAATATATGTTTGGAGAGTATGGGGATGGATTGGCATGGCTTTCCCTTAAGAAAGAATAACATAAAAGATATCATGAACTCATCAAGAAAAAAGAAGAAGAATTGAAAGAATTGGAAGAAAGGTATCCCGCTCTCAAACCTTATCCCTGTCTTTATTATATGCCTTATGATGCATATGACTCTAGTGATGATGAGGACTTATATGATTCTAGAATTCTTGATGATTGCTCTAAAGAATTTTTTGATGATTCTACTAGTATTTGTCTGAATACTTGGGGATACTGGTAGTGATGAACCCAATATGGAACCTTGTATGCCTTCCATATTTGTTTGATATGCTTTTTGTTTTACTAATGAGGTGCAGGAAAGTACATCGTCGAAAGGAAACTACTAGCCCACAATAATAATATTAATTGCACTCTCACAATGGTAGCCAAGGTAAAGTTTCTGAGATTGATCATAAATCCCTATCTCTCTCTTGGTAGAAAAATAAAAATACATGCTCACCACAACTGCTGCACCAATTATTGCTTAAAGGTGAAGATCTATTTATTAATATGATACTGATGCACCACAAGAGGGTTTGTCTCCGACTATATGTTGCTTATAGCCTAGCTCTATCGCTATAAGTTGAGCACTTCTTGGGAGGCAAACCCTAAGTCATTAGGTATCTTTCTTAATTTTTGTCTTGAGTCTGGTTGCATTGGCATTTGTATGTTTGCATGATTTACTATTATAGTTGGTTTCTGACTATTTTCAAAAGGTAGACTTATTCGTTGCAAATACTTTCATAAAGCACTTGGCTATTTCAACTCAACACTTCAACAACAAGTGTCTGGTATAACCTTCCAACTCGAACCTTTCTCAACAAAAGTAGTAGTAGGAGTTTCTCACCTTAAGTGGGATATCTCTCTTACTTTTAATTAAGCACATATGGAGTCGCACACTCGTGTTTCATCTTGTCCCACTTACACTTAAATTTGAGAGTATACATATGCCCTCAACTTACTTTGTTGACATAAGCGTGGTGCTTAGGTCGATGAACCAATCTTGTTTGGGACTTATGTTTTCATCACTTATGAGCTAACCCCTTGTGCTTTGAAAAGAAAAGAAAATATCAAAACTCCAAAAGCACAAAAATATTGTTTTCTTTCTAGTTTTGTTTCTACCAGGTTCTCTAGGAAGGCAACCACTAGACCACACCCGATATCATTTTTTGGAACAAAGGTTTATGTCCATTAAAGGATAGGTTATTCGTAACTCAACGGTAAAGTGTGTCACCCTTTCTTTAACTTAAGATCGGGTAGGTAACCACTTCTCATACTCTCTTTTGATAACTGCATTTTCTCTTCTCTTTTGGTGACCTTCTCAAGTTTGGTTCTTCCAAAGTTCTAAGCTTGGGGAAGTCACTTTTGCATGCGTAGAGTCTTGTGCAATGTTCTTGTTCAATAAAGTTTTTGTGCAATCATGTATCCCACCGTTTTTGAGTGCTTGCTTGGGTAACTTATGTTTCATATTTATATAAGGGATGCACTTGCTTTTGTTAGGCCCTATAAGAGTTCAGTTAGAGCATTGATGAAACTTTGTTAAAATCTTTTTTTTACAATCACTTTGTTAAAATCTTTATCCAGCTTGACAAAAAATTGTGATCCTCTAGAATACTTTCCCATGATTTCTACACTTTAGAAAATCAAATACAATAAGAAAAAGTTTCCAATTATAACTTGGGTAATGTTTAATTATTTTAAGAGTTTAACCTTGAAGATACTCAACCCCATAGATATAATGATAGACTTGATATCACTCTTTGAAAGGAATTGTTTGAAGGAAATTAAGTTTAGTGGTAATTGAGATGCATGCCAAAACTAAAAATTGTGAGTCAAAAAGTATGATATTACTTAAAGCTTGTCTACAAATTGTTGATGCACACCCTTGGTATGCCAACAACTCCATTGGCCTTCGAACGATCTATGGAACAACTGATTTTGGCTATTGAGTTGATGACATGGGTAGCAACTGTTATCGAATGGGCAAAAGTATTGGTAAACTTGAGGTTGTGGAAAATGTTGCTAAGGTCATCAATGATCACTATTGGAAACTATTATGGAATCCAAATGAATCACGTAGAAAGTTTTGGCATGGTCTCATTGCTACAAGATGTAATTTCTTGAAAGACAATAAATAGATAGGAAGTGTTTTGATAGCCTTGATTTATTGATGTGGGTGTTAATGAGACACTCCATTGTTATGATTCTTTTGACATGATCTCTCACACAATAAAAGGCATAATAGGAGGATCACAAGTTTGCTTTCAAGTTAAATTTACTTTTGACAAGGGGCATAGAATTTGTAATTCATCTCTTATTGATTGACGTAATTGAGCTCGTGTTGTCTTGTATGATTATGTTATACCTTACTTCAAGCTTGTAGGAAAAATAAGGATACAAGGCACCGATCTTCAATGGTAAAGCTAGATAGTAGCATTAAGTTATCAACTCTCTTGCTCTAGAACGAGCAATGTTTAAGTTTGGGGATGTTCATGGGTGCAATTATGATGCATATTTAAGCATATAAATTATTCATATTGCCACTCACATCATGCTCTATCTAGCTATAACTATGCCTATTATGCATGATTACTAGTTCTCAATCATTTTCATATGAGCTTTGTACAACTAGTAGTTAAATTAGGATTTTATTACCTTTTATTGTCTTTTACATGTGTGTAGGTATTATGGGCAAATATGGATAAAACAAGGCAAGAGGATGCAATATGGAGGAGCTGCAGGCACCAGACTTAGCCATATGAGGGGTGGAAAAGTGGATTTTTCCATCAACTCCAAATGAAGATCCAAAGTAATGGTGTTGTATCACTCATTCATATGAATCCAATGAGCCAAAGAACACCCAACACTACAACAAAAGTTGGCTTTTACAACAGACGGTTTTCATGGGTGAAGGCCTGTTTTTCGTCGTTAAGAAGTCTTTTGTGATAGATAGCCTCCGTAGTAAAATCCCCATCACCAAAGAATATACCATGGTTTTTCCCGACCGTGGAGGATCGCACCTTTTAGCCACGGAAATTTGTGCCATCATAGATATATTTCCCACCCCTCATTGACTCCTGACATCAGGCAACCTGCCATATGGCAAGCATCGTTAGCGGTCACAAAAACTACAGTGGAATCCAAGGCCCAGCCAAGGCCCGCTAATCATTAAGTGGGCTGGCCCATGAGAGAAGCCCAATAAGAACATGACATGTTACTGTTTCAGCATGCTGGAGGCCTGCGCTGCTTTAATGGGGCCAACAACTTTGCAGCCCAGCTGCGGCCTATTAACTTTCAGGTCTATTACTGTTTGGTCCTGCTTAAGGCCCACCTTGGTCCAACACTATGCAACTCATCAACGGCCTACACCACGTCGGTCCGAACTCTTAAGCCCTACCCTAGGCCCATCACTGTGCATAAATCCCGTCACTTTTCATTCATCGCGGGCCTTTTGGTAGGAAGGCATGTTACTGTTCTGGCCTTCTTCCAATCTGGTATTTCACTGTTCTCTCATGTTACTGTTCTGGCCTGTTACTATTCTGGCCTGCTACTATTCCACCCTATTACTGTTCTCGCATGTTACTACTTTTTTGCCATTTACTGTTTGGGCCTATTGATTCATGACTTTTACCGCTCAAGCCTTTAACTGTTCAGGCATGTTAGTGCTTTCTGGCTTATTACTGTTCATGCCTTTTACTATACATAGAATCCCATCCATGTTTAGTCAATCACAGCCTTTCATTGTTCGGTATATTACTGTTCCGGCCCTTCACTGTTTGACATCTTACTGTTTTGGCATTTTTAGCAGCATCGACATTTTGTAGAACAACACACGAATGTCAACAAGTTTATTAATAAACATGATAAATTTAAAATTATCTCTCAAAAAATGATAAATTCAAACTATTATTACACAATGATAAAAGTTTGTGGCACATAAGCCAGCAAGGTCTCTCTAGATTGAAAATTACAACAGATCATTAGACAAGATCTAAATTTTAAAAGATCACAAAGAATATTTTTCATCATAAATACGATATCGGTACATGGCAATGCGCTTCATCGTATTACCTGTCCTCTTCTTCAACATTTTAGCTATAGATCTAAGAGAAGCTACACCCTTTCTTTCTTCATGCAATACAACCTTTATATATATCACCTCCAAGAGTTGCTTTGTTAAAAAATGTAATGAGAGGATAAATGGGAAGAGGGATCACAACTTTCAGCCCTGCCTTCTGAGGAATCCTGCTTGGTTTTAACTGCAGCCTAGTAAAATATGGTAAAAGAGGTCAAAACATGGAATAAGGGAAACATGTATTATATAAATTACGTATCATTTAAGTAAGTACGAACTTATAGTAGCTCGGATCATAGTAGTTCCTTCACAAGTGGGTGCAACTCTTGGTGAATCTGCTAGTAGAATCCGAGTCAAGCAGCTAGAAATCTAGTCCTTGTACTCCATTATCCTTTCTATGCATTAAGGCATGGCATTTAAAACTAAGTCAGCTGCTTCGGAAGGATGAAAGCACTGTAAAACACCAAAAACATAGCCTTAAAATTGACCAGATGTATGATTCAAATTAGCTAGCTGGTTTGCAAGGATGAAAGCAGTTGAAAACTCCCAAAAAGAGCATTAAAATTGATCAGATGTATGATTCAAACTAGCTAGCTGGTTTGGAAGGATGAAATAAGTTGAAAACACCAAAAACATAGCATTAAAATGACCATATGTATGATTCAAACTATATGGAAATTTTATGAATTACTCGAAGCATTCGTAGATAGGAAGACAATAAAACATGAATGGAAATGTTAGGAAAAGGTTTTAGGTAGAATGACTTATTAACTTATTATGCATACATGTTATATGAGTTATTAACATGAAGACAAACTGGCCTAAGTAACATACAAAAACCTCACACTTCAAACTTGCTTGGCATTAGATTTTCAGTGTTGGATCCTCTACGAGAAGTTTCCATGAACCAAGCAAGCACTCCGAAAGAATAGCATCTGCAAGTTAGCATTGCAGGATTATATAGTGTGACACTGTAATAATGGAAATAATAGAGAGAAGCTAATGGTGTGGATAGGACTAGCTAGATGTGGGTGCAAACAAAATGGCAATAGCAGGCAGAATATTGAGAAACATTCCAACGCTTTCGTAGCTTAAGAGTACCAAAAAATATCAAACATGTAAGAGAAATTACCACTCCGTGACGGGGATGGCCGGGACGGGCAAGAGGGCAGCAACTGGGCATTTCGAGGTCTGCGAACGAGTGATTCGGTGATACGACCCCCGTGCGATAGACAGGCAGATCCGGTACAGGGAGGAAGTCAGTGAAATAGTTCTGATGTGCACGACACGGGAGTTAGTGATGTAGAACGGTTGTGGTGAACAAGGGAGAGGATATTGGGATCCGGTGCATGGACAATAGGGGCGGTGAAGAAGCTCCTATGTGGAAGAGCGTGCCAGCAGTGAAGGAGCTCCGGTGTGGACGAGAGGGCCGATGGTGAAGCAGGTGGAGGAAGGTAGAGGGCGGAGGGGGTGGGTGGGTAAATTTTGAGGAAGGACGGCGAAGAGGCGGTGTGGGGATATAAGTTGAATGACACACATTTACCACCTATACCCCTCTATTATTGAAGTTCTACTCTGGTTCTTGTTTTGGGACTAGGGATAGAAGAAGAATTTTGCATTCGTATAAAACGGGGCAGGATATTTGAATAGATGCACATGATATTTGAATGGATGCGTGGGATGATTCAGCGCTCTACGAAAATTTTGAGGTTAAAGCTTTGAAGGTACGCTACTCTGACGCGTGGCCTCTCCTCAGGTGATAGCCACGTCTACACGCTAGCGATAGTGTGCTTACCAGCATTTACATGAGTTTCCAGAAATTTGCCGAAATTGAAACATTATTGAAGGTCACAGCCATATATATGCCGTAGTTTATGATAACATGTCCATATTTGGTCGATCGGTGCATCTTGGCATTTCAAGCAATGTTTACAAAAGGAGATTTCAGATTTACTCGATAATGCCCTACTTTCATGAATTTCCAAGCATCCTAGAAAAATCTGTGCAATAAAGTGACTTTTGACGATTTAAAGTAAGCATGTATAATTTCAAACTACAAAGTGTGTGATACAGCTTGCTCTTGATTTTGTTCTAAATAATTTAAAGCTATCGAAGTATTCAAATATAGGATAACCATCGAGATTTTTTCAAGTTTCAACTTCTTGATAATAATGGTAATGATGCCAAATTTGGGCCATTTTTTAAAATATACAAAGAAATAAAATATGAAACGAAATACTACCATTATGTTCTCTTCGTGACTCAATGTGTGCACTAGCTAGTTTTCATGAAAACATTTAAACTTAAAATTTGACAATTTTAAAAAAACTTGTTTCACAATATGGTGTACCATGTATGAACAATCATGCCTTTCAAACTAGATGACCAATATCAAGGCCATATGTATAGCATACTTTATAATAATATAACCATATTTGGTAGAATGGTACATATTGGCATTTAAACATTGTTTACTAAAAGAGCTTCCGTATTTGAAGTTATTTTCAATTTTCCAATTGACAACAATGTCTTTTTTCATGAATCAACCCGAAAGATTATGGCTCGAAAGCACACCCCAATTTTCAAACAAAGTATAACATATTTAATTGATAATTCTCAAGTTTATGGCTATATTGGTGTAATATAATGACTTTATGGCTATTTAATGAAAGTATCTCTGATTTTGGTGTGCAAGTGCATGATACCAGCTTGCTCGTGATTTTTTAAATTCGTTTGAAGGTACCCAAATAGTAAAACAAGAGAGAACCACCAAGTGTTCTGCAAGATTCAAATTCTTGATATGAATGTTAATGCCACTAAATTTGGGTCTTATGAATGAAAACAATCAAGAAAATTTAAATATAATTTGAAGTAGTGCCTTTCTTTCGCATGGTGTATTACCATTGCACTAGCTAGTTTCCATAAAAACATTTAAACTTAAAATTTGAAAATTTTGAAAAAACTTGTTTCACAATATGGTGTACCATGTATGAACATTATTGCCTTTCAAACTAGTTGACCAATGTTTAGGCCATACGTTTATCATACTTTATGGTAATGTAACCATATTTAGTAAATTGGTGCATATTTTCATTTAAGAAAATTACAAAAAGAGCTTCCACATTTAAAGTTATTTTAAATTTTCTAATTGACAACAATGGCTTTTGTCATGATTCAACCATAAAGATTATGGGTCGAAAGCACACAGCCCAATTTCACACAAAGTATAATCTATTTAATTGATAATTCTCAAATTTATGGCTACATTTGTGCAATGGAATGATTTTATGGCTATTTAATGAAAGTATCTCAGATTTGGGTGTGCAAGTGCATGATATCTGCTTGCTCATGTTTTTTAAATTCATTTGAAGGTACCCAAATAGTAAAACAAAGGAGAACCACCAAGTCTTTTGCAAGATTCAACTTCTTGATATAAAAGCTAATGCCACCAAATTTGGGTCTTATGAATGAAAACAATCAAGAAAATTTAAATATAATTTGAAGTAGTGCCTTTCATTTGCATGGTGTATTACCATTGCACTGGCTAGTTTCCATGAAAACATTTAAACTTAAAATTTGACAATTTTGAAAAAACTTGTTTCACAATATGGTGTACCATGTATGAACATTCCTTCCTTTCAAACTAGTTGACCAATGTTAAGGCCATCTGTTTATCATACTTTATGATCATGTAACCATATTTGGTAGATTTGTGCATATTGGCATTTAAAAATTGTTTACAAAAAGAACTTCCATATTTGAAGTTATTTTAAATTTTCTAATTGACAACAATGGCTTTTGTCATGATTCAACCATAAAGATTATGGCTCGAAAGCACACAACCCAATTTTACACAAAGTATAATCTATTTAATCGATAATTCTCAAGTTTTATGGCTATATTTGTGCAATAGAATGACTTTATGGCTATTTAAAAAATGGAAGTATATCAAATTTGGTATGCAGTGCATACTGCCTTCTTGCTCATGATTTTTTTTAATCATTTGAAGGTACCCAAGTAATAAAATGAGGGAGAACCACCAACAGTTCTGCAAGATTCAACTTATTGATATGAATATACTAATGCCACCAAATTTCGGCCTTATAAATGAAAACAATCAAGAAAATTAAATATAATTTGAAGTAATGTCTTTCTTTCGCATGGTGTCTTACTATTGCACTAGCTAGTTTCAATAAAAATATTAAACTTAAAATTTGACAAATTTGAAAAACAATTGTCAAACGATATGGTATACCATGTATGAAAATGTATGCATGGCATTCAGACCAAATGACCAAGTTCATGGCAATATCTTTGTCATAGTTTATAATAACCTTTCCATATTTGATATATTGGTGCATATTAGCATTTCAAATATTGTTTACAAAGGAATCTTCCAAATTTGAAGTTATTTTCAATTTTTCAAGTGACAACAATATAATGGCTTTGTTGTGAAGCAACTACAAAAATATGTCTCAAAATCCCGCGGCCCCAATTTCCACACAAAGTATAGGCTATTTAATTGATAATGCCCAAGTTTCAATATTTTTCAAACTTTATGGCTATATTCGTAAAATAGAATCACGATACGGCAATTTAACAAAAGTATCTCAAATCTGGATCTGGAAGTGCATGATACCTGCTTTCTCATAATTTTTGTTAAATTCATTTGAAGGCATCCAAGTAGTAAAACAAGGGAGAACCACCAAGAGTTCCGCAAGATACAACTTCTTGATATGAATGCTTTTCCTACCAAATTTGGCGCTTATGAATGATACAACCAAGAAAATTAAATATATTTGAAGTAAGGCCTTTCTTTCGCATCGTGTCTTACCATTGCACTAGCTAGTTTCCATGAAATCATTTGAACTTAAAATTTTATAATTTTAAAAAACTTGTCAAACGATATGGCGTACCATGTATGAATATGCATGCATGGCTTTCAAACCAGATAAACAAGGTCGATCATGAAAATATATTTGCCATAGTTTATAATGAATTGCCCATATTTTTTAGATTGGTGCATGTTGGAATTTCAAACATTGTTTAGAAAGAAAGCTTCCATAGTTGAAGTTATTTTCAATTTTCCAAGTGACAACAACAACTTTTGTCATGAAGCAACTACAAAAATATGGCTCAAAATCCCACCGCGACAAGTTTTTTAAAATTCATTTGAAGGTACCAAGTAGTAAAACAACGGACAACCACCAAGAGTTCTGTAAGATTCAACTTCTTGATATGAATGCTAATGCCACCAAATTTGGGCCTTATGAACGAAAAAAATCAATAAAATTAAATAGTATAATTTGAAGTAGTGTCATTCTTTAGCATGGTGTCTTACCATTGCACTAGCTAGTTTCTATGAAAACATTTAAACTTAAAATTTGATAATTTTGAAAAGAAAAACAATATGGTCTGTCATGTATGAATATGCATGGCTTTAAAACCAGGTGACCAAGGATATGGCAATATCTTTGCCATAGTTTATATTAACTTATCCATATTTCATAGATCGGTGCATATTTGTATTTAAACATTGTTTACAAAAAGAGCTTCGATATTTTAAGTTATTTTAATTTTCCAATTAACAACAATGGCTTTTGTCGTGAATCAACCACAAAGATTATGTCTCCAAAGCACACCGCCCCAATTTTCATACAAAGTATAACCTATTTAATTGATAATTCTCAAGTTTTATGGCCATATTTGTGCACTAGAATGACTTTATGGATAATTAATGTAAGTATCTCTTATTTGGGTCTATAAGTACAAGATACCTGCTTGCTCATGATTTTTTTTAAATTCATTTGAAGCTACCCAAGTAGTAAAACAAGAGAGAACCACCAAGAGTTCTGCAAGATTCAACTTGTTGAGATGAATGGTAATGCCACCAAATTTGGGCCTTATGAATGAAAACAATCAAGAAAATTAAATATAATTTGAAATAATGCCTTTCTTTCACATGGTGACTTACTATTGCACTACCTAGTTTCCATGAAAATATTTAAACTTAAAATTTGGTAATTTTGAAAAAAATTGTCAGAGAATATGGTATACCATGTATGAATATATATATATATATATGCATGGCTTTTAGACCATATGACCAAGTTCATGGAAATATCTTTGCCATAGTTTATAATAACCTGTCCATATTTAATAGATTGGTGCATATTGGTATTTCAAACAATGTTTACAAAGTAAGCTTCCAAATTTGAAGTTATTTTTAATTTTCCAAGTGACAAAAACAACTTTTGTCATGAAGAAACTACAAAACTATGGCTCAAAATCCCACCGCACCAAGTTTTCTAAAATTCATTTGAAGCTACCAAGTAGTAAAACAAGGGACAACCACCAAGAGTTCTGCAAGATTCAACTTCTTGATATGAATGCTAATGCCACCAAATTTGGGCCTTATAAACAAAAACAATCAAGAAAATTAAATAGTATAATTTCAAGTAGTGCCATTCTTTAGCATGGTGTCTTACCATTGCACTAGATAGTTTCCACGAAAATATTTAAACTTAAAATGTGACAATTTTGAAAAGAAAAACAATATGGCCTGCCATGTATGAATATGCATGGCTTTAAAACCAGGTGACCAAGTATATGGCAATACCTTTGCCATAGTTTATAAAAACATGTCCATATTTGGTAGATTGGTGCATATTTATATTTAAACATTGCTTGCAAAAAGAGTTTCCATATTTCAAATTATTTTAAATTTTCCTATTGATAGCAATGGCTTTTGTCGTGAATCGATCAAAAAGATTACGGCTCGAAAGCACACCGCCCCAATTTTCACACAAAGTATAACATATTTAATTGATAATTGTCAAGTTTTATGGCCATATTCGTGCACTAGAATGACTTTATGGCTATTTAATAAAAGTATCTCAAATTTAGGTCTAAAAATGCATAATACCTGCTTGCTCATGATTTTTTTAAATTTCATTTGAAGGTATCCAAGTAGTAAAACAAGAGAAAATCACCAAGAGTTCTAAAAGATTCAACTTGTTAAGATGAATGCTAATACCACCAAATATGGGCCTTATGAATGAAAACAATCAAGAAAATCTATTATATACTTAAAATAATAGAAAATAAAGCCACCACATGCTTCTACATAGGCTAAAAATATATAGACCGTTGATTCTTATTAGAGCGGCTAAGATTTAATGGACGAAAAAGTTACGCAATTATTTTCACATTACATGTATCAACCGATGTCACGTGTGTCAGAACTTTGAAACAGAGATCACATAGAATAAGCAAACGGAGGAAAATAGAGTTCGCATGCAGTGCGTTCCGGTGTGACTAGAGATCCGACAGAATAAAAAAAAAGCAAGAAGCAAGTTTGCACGCACATGCACTAGCTAAAAGGAAAGCTTGGGGTTTAACATAAGCAAATCAGTTAAGGAAGCGAGAATTACTCTCTGGCCGTGGCTGCAAGATGATTTTTTGATAAGAAGTTTTACTTAGACTAGCGGAATACCCGTGCGTTGCTACGGTTTATTAAACGGTCTATTAAATAACTATTACGTGTAATGCCTACAATATTACAGTGCCCCAAGGAAGAAAAATCTCACTAGGAGAGGCCTACAGGGAAGCTTTTCGTAGAACCATAACCTTGGTCTATTTTTCAGAAAACACCATAGTTTATGGTATTTAGTTACAAAGCAATACAACGTGAAATCCCGACTCGGACGTCGTTTCTCCTAGGCCACGAGCCAAGTTGTTCCTGTCTCGGTCTGCAAATTTCCCGAGGCTAGCACATTAGCCCTTTACTACGGGTTATTTTTTATTGATTAATATTCCTTGATGCCTTGGTGGTTGTATTCAACTGCTAACTCCAAATATCCCATGACAAGATCTTGCACCGGTGAAACCTAAACATCAACTCGCGTTTTTCACATCGTAACTATCCTTACAGAAGCTGACCAGAAGAACTGGCACAATTCTCATACATATGAGTAAGAATATTGTTGCCCAACGATCCCCAAGCTTCCCCTAATCCATCAATATCTCTACACCCCGGTCATAATTTCTAGTATTTGTAACAGTATAAGTAATTAACAACTGAAGTGGGCCTAATACATACCGTTTGTCTTCAACACCACTCCAAGGACTGAAGTGACAACTGAATGGCATTAACACCTTACAGTACCTCAAGCTGATACATTAACAAAATAAATTAGATCAAAGTTTTCCACTTGGAATTTAATGCAACTGAGGCCTACATAAAGCACCAAATCCTTAGGGAGATTGCTAAATATGAATGATTCATGGTAGAAATTTGCATTATACAGTGTAAAGTTCCAATTGGGACATTGGGACAGATAACTGGCAAATTTGATCAAATGTCCAGCCAGATGACTTATTGGCACTTCAAGATGCGTACATAAATTTTAAATATCTTATAAATCACAAATGGCTACCCTTTAAAACTAATCATATATCTATGAGGTCAGAAAATAAAAAGCTTCCTGAAAAATTCAGGATGATAGTTTGATAACTTTGCAAAGTTCTATTTAAAGTTTTTGGCCGCACCACTTTCAAGTTGAATGGAACACCAAACTTGTTAAAGCAAGAGATTACAGATTTGGCAGTGCCAGAAACATCTAATTTTGTCGCTTAATGAGACTCTATGACCTATGGAGTGTGTTAATACAATATTTAAAAGGAGCCATGGGTGACGGCAATGATAGAAACAAAAAAAGTGAATAGGCATTCAGAAAAAGAACATCAGTACATTCATATATGGAGGAAAATAAGATCATCGCCTAAGTACGTATATTTCCAATTACTTGTTAGTAGTTAAAACACAAGATTTGGCCTTGTCTTGGACATCACCATCCTTCTCAAATGATGGTCCTGATGCTTCTTCACCTCCCGACGCCAGCGCCTCAGAAGGCGGCTTCAGCCTCACCACCCAATTTGTCATTAGTTTCTTTTTTTCTAGGATACACCCTGAGAGGTGTACCAAATATATAGAAGAACTGCCGACGGCAGGATACAACACCGCATCACGGCAACATTACGCTGTCAACAGGGGTGACAGCTCCCCAGCCCTAAGCCTACTCTCCGACCATCCACAACATGGGCACCGGCTCCGGGAAGCCAAACATCTTTGTCCTAAACAGCCTAGCTAGGCGCCACTGTGCGAAGTCCTCCTTGATCTTCGTCTTGATGGTCTCTACCGCCAGTCTAATCTTGTTGAACACCATGTCGTTCCGATGTCTCCAAATGGACCAGAAAACCAAGATTATCGCCGTCCAGAGATCACGCATGTGAGCAGCCGGGCATAGCCTCGATGTCCACCACTGCAGCAGGTCAGAGTCCGCCATCGGCATCCAGTCGAGCCTTCCCCTCCTCAGTAGCACCCACGCCCACACCTCTCGGGCCACCACACAACCGAGGAGCAAGTGTTGTATGCTCTCCGGCGTCTGCTCGCACAGGGGGAACCTGGCGGGGCGCTGCAGGCCCCGCCGTTCCAGCCGGTCCGTAGTCCAGCAGCGGTCCCTAGAGGCCAGCAGAGCGAAGAATTTGCGGCTGCTCGAGGCCCGCGAACGCCAGATCTAAGTCGTAGCTGGCACGAGGGTGGTACCAGAAAAGAAAGCCCTATATGCCGACTTTGCCGAATAACAGCCGTCGCCCAACCATCTCCAGATCAGCACGTCTTCCCTCCCCGGGGTCAGCTGGATCCCGGCAATAGCGTGCCACAAGAGAAAGAACTCCGGAACCGCATATGTCCCCAGGTCAGGTCCACACTCGAGCAGCCACGTACCGCTCAGCCCGTCCCGCACCGACCTCTCCCTGACTTGGCGTGGAGATATCATGGCCAGCAAATTCGGGGCAATCTCCTCCACCCTCCTACCATTAATCCAACGGTCCTGCCAGAACCGCGCACGCTGACAATCACCCAGCATGTAGCAGGTGGCCATGTGGAATAGCTGCCACGTTTGACGAGGCAGGCCCAAATCGAACTCCGCCCACGGGTTATCTAAGTCCACCCTCTGAAGCCACGCCTAGCGACAACGCAGGGCAAAGTTCATGAGCCGTAGGTTAGGGATCCCCAACCCCCCATGCGTCTTGGGGGAGCAAACCTTCTCCACGCGACCAAGCAATGTCCACCATTGGCCTCCCTCCTGCCCCTCCAGAGAAAATCCCTAAGAAACTTCCTGAAAGCCACCAGGGTCTCCGGCGGGACATCCAACAAGAGCAACGCATGAATCGGAATGGCCGCCAACGTCGTGGACACTAGGGTGGTGCGAACTCCACGGCCCATGAGGCTAGCACACCACGGTTGCATCCAATTTTCCGCATTGTCCACAATGTATTGGAGTTGGGCTAGAGTTGGCTTACGTAAGACCAGCGGGAGGCCCATATACTTGCAAGGGAATCTCCCGACCACGCAGCCCAGGATACTGCTCGCCAACTCCACCTAGAGGAGAGCATCGAATGGGATGGATGGAGCACTTCGCCAGGTTCGTGCACTGCCCGGAGTCCCCCCCGAAGTCCGCCACAATCACTGCACACATGCGGAGATCCAGAACCATGGGTCAAACAAAGGTGATGACGTCGTCCGCATACATGGAGGTGCGGTATCGAAAACCTCTGTCCGCAAGCCCCGAGAGAAGGCCTTCGCTAGCCACCTTCTCAAACACCAGATGTAGCACTTCCATCACCATGTAGAAGAGCAGCGGGGACAATGGATCCCCCTGACGCACCCCCTTCAGTTATAGATCATCGAACCATCCACCCCATTCACCAGCACACGAGTGGAGGTTGCACTGAGGAGCCCGCAAATCATCGTGATCCACTTGTTGCCGAACCCTAGCTTGGCCCGCAAATCATGGTGTCAAAGGCTTTGGTGATATCCAACTTAAGCATGACTGTATAAGACCGCAGCCGGTTCAACTCCCTCGCCGTGCTCTAGACCAATTGAAAGTTTTCATGAATGCAATGCCCCCTTATGAAAGCACTCTGATGGGGCCCCACCAGCTGAGGCATCAGGGGTGCCAAACGGACCGACAACATTTGGCCAGCAGCTTGGCCACACTATGGATCAGGCTGATCGGGCCGTAGTCCTTGACCTCCACCGCATCCGTGCTCTTTGGCAGGAGAGCGATGAGGGCCTTGTTGACCGCATGAAACCCACGACAGTCTCCGTCCCACATGGATTGAAACGCGTCCATCACATCAGCCTTGATAACTTGCCAGCAAGATATGTAGAACCTCCCGGTGAACCCATCAGGCCCAGGTACTTTGTCCAATCTTGGGCCTTGATTACCCCCCCACACTTCCTCTTTAGAGAAAGGAAGCTCAAGCTCTGACAGGACATGCCGGTGGGTCCCCAAAAACTCCAAGTCAAGGGTGAACTCCCTATCGGGGCAAGAACCCAGCAGCTGCTCAAAGAATGAGTCCATCGCCACAGACTTTCCCTCCTGGTCTAACACCAACACCCCCTCCACCTTGAGGTGGGCGATATAGTTCTTCCGCCGCCGATGGCTCTCATGGAGATGGAAGAACTTAGTACATGCATCACCTTCACGCAGCCATAGAAGCTGTGACTTCTACCTTGCAATTGTTCGCTCCAATGAAGACAACCCTAGCAGCTTCCTCTTGAGGAGCCTACGGAAGGCTCGCTCCCCTGGAGGGGGCTACCGGGCTGCAGTACCAAAGTTCACGGGCGAGTGCATCGCGGTACCTCAGTTGCCTGAGATTGCCACGTTTCGAAATGTTGGGCCGCCAACTATCGAGGGGGGCCATTTCGATGCAAACTCATCTCACCCCTACCAAATCCAAACATTCCGTGAAACTGGCCTGTGAAGTAGACGGTCGGGACCCTCATGTCAGTAATATTTCCATGACGCGAGCGCCAACACGGCAACCACATAGGCAAAATGAGAGACTAAAGGAGCATAGTGCATTGACCAAATTCACAAATCCACTCCCTCCCTCCTTTCGCATGAACCCTAGCACCGGCGGCATCGAAATCCCCTCTCCAACCAGAATGATCTCTTCGGGCATTTGACTTCCGACGCTAAGTTGCTACGCCTAGTTGCTGCTACCGAGCTCTAATGCCGAATGTCTTTCCAGCCGTTGCGACAATCTAGCCCGCCTCTACCGCCGACGAGCTGAGCAGCGCGAAGGATGGCAGATCCATTTGCCGAGGAAGAAGTACTTCTGGCTAATTGTGGGTGAGCTACTCTTCTCTTTGCTATTCGCACTACCTATAACTTCTAGCTGGCTATTGGCATTACAGAGATATATCGAACATAGAATTGTTTGCTAGCACGATGCTAACAAACAATTCTTATCTTTTGTCTCCAATTTTCTGCCAAGTAGGATCTCCGCTCAACCCAAATACACGGTTATGGTCACCATATGCGGCTACAACATTAAATTAGCAGATGGGAAGAGCACGTGGAATCAAGCTCACAATCTGAAGATGGAAGTAGCGCATGTGCAGTTATGCACTATCCCAAGTTTGGTTGCTGTTGTGCGTGAACTTGTTGAAATGAGGTCGGAGCAGACTGCACGGTTCAACCTCTACAAGGCTTCATGGTTCCTATAACGTGTAACAGTTAGCTAATTGGGTTGATGAAACAGTATGCTAGACTTCAAACGGTTATGTTGATTTGTAACATACTGGATGAGGAAGCTCATGCTGCTGGGAGTTGCCCAGCTATTATTGGGCAGGGATGTCTAACTCGAACCCTTGCTGTTGTTGAGCAAAATGTGGTTCCTCGTCCGTGACATGTTTTTTTCAGGCAACCTCCTCGTAGGAGTCCCCGTATCGCCGTTGTGGAAAACTCTGCTCTAGAATCTGCTGGTACTGGTCGTCCCCGTAGTGTTGTTGCTCCGGCTGCTGCTGACCCAATCCATGCCACTGTTGAGCAAACTAAGGCTTCCAAAGGCTGCTCCGCTGTTGTTGCCAAGACCGTTTCCTTGTGTGTTGCTCCTCCTTCAAACCGTCCTCAAGTTGTGCGAACCCGTGCTCTGGAATCTGCTGGTACTTGTTGTCCTCGTGTTGTTGTTGATCTGGCCGCTATTGACCCAATCTCTGCCGCTGTTGAGCAAACTAAGGCTTCCGGAGGCTGCCCCACTGTTGTTGCAAAGACTGATGCCTTGTGTCCTCCTCGAACCCGTGCTCAGGTTCAGCGAGCTATTGGTCTGGAGCTAGCTCATGGTCTAGACTCTGCTAGCACTCGAAACACTGTTGTTGTGGGAACTGCTCCTGATCGTCGATGTGGCATGGCAACAACTGATCCTATTGTGGCTGCCGTTAGAAGCAGCCCTGCCTGTCCACCATGTAATGTAGCTCCGGTTGCTAAGGGCCCTCGCCTTGCTCCTTGTCCTGGTACTTCCACCGAGGTTGATCTAGCTAACGATAACGCTGGTGATGGTGGCGGTGGCATTGGGGTTGGGTCTGATGGTGCCGCTCCACCTCTCGAACCTCTCGGGAGGTTTCTATCCTGAAGAACCCGATGATGGCAAAGTAATCGTTCGTATCGGTGTCGCGGATTATACTGCAAAATTAGATGATGGCACAAAAAAATTCTATGACGAGTTATCTAACCTGATGGCATCGTTACGTGTGAAGGTGCCATGGGGGTCCTCCCAGGAAGCACGTTTGTTATATTTTGGTTACAGGAGCAAAAAGGCTATCGAAGTGAAAGATACCAGGGATTTAGTCGTACCGTTTACAAGGAAACATTATATGGGTGAAGTGTACTTCCACTTGATAGTGCAAATGGTTGGAGAGGAATTGGAACTCGACAAAGAGATGATGGACTTTTAGAAGGCATGCGTGACCTGATCCATGGAATCACTGGGGCTGATGCGATTGAGGGTAGCTTCGAACAGAGGAGAGTCTTACAGAGGAGCATCATATAGAGGAGCAGGAAGAGCATCCCCAGAAAGGGCACCCCGAAGAAGAACGTCACCAAGGAGACCACGCTAGAGAAGAGGACGCCCAAGAGTCTAACGAAAAAAGGCACCATGCCGCAGAGTACACCCCTGAGATCTAGTCAAAATGCCGCACCGAACGGTAGCAGCAAAAACACTAAGAGGGCTAGCACGATGGTGAACACTCCCAGGAGTGGTAGCAAAGAAGCGAAGATGGCCAGCACGGAGGCTACCACACCAAGTGGGAGCGGAAAAAAATCTAATTTGGAGCAGAACACGCTGCTGTCAGGGAATAATGCCAGCACGAAGGAGAACACGCCCAATAGTAGCAGCAAAAGGGCTAATTTGGAGCGGAACACGCCGCTGAGGTCAGGCAATAATGCCAACACGAAGGAGAACACGCCCAATAGTAGCAGCAAAAGGGCTAATTCGAAGAAGAACACGCCACAGAGGTCAAGCAATAATGCCAGCACCCTGGAGCCAACACAGGTGAGGGGAGGCAGTAAGGATATCACACCCAAGAGCGGCAGCAAAAATCCTAGTTCGATGGGGAATGGAACGCAGATGTCAAGCCCTACTGATACCATCAGGAAAGATTACACCAGGAAGGAGGATGTACACAGGAAGAGCAAGAGGGTTTTGTACAGTCAAGATGAAATTGATTCTGACTACTGTTTGTCCACTGAAGTACCTAGGATGCGTGCAAACGTAAGACCACCCCATGTGGTTGCAGCAGAACCAACCGAGTGTCTTGGAGAAAATAGAGTTGCCGGTGGGGTGGATTGGGGCTATGTTCCAGTCCATCCGGGTGGAAACGATGGTGCAGCTCCACCCATGGGAGTCAATATGATACGTGCAGTACTAGGCATTAGAGACGATGGCGAGGATTCTGAATTAGATGAAGAAGAAGGCACTGTAGAGGATAAAGAATCTGGTGATGATGAAATAGACGAGGAACTTAACGATGAGGCTGGTATTCCAGTCGATGATTTGGGCGTTGAAGTAGAAGAAATGAAACATGACCACGAGTATCCTATAATTTTGGTCGGCACCGAGTTCAGGAGCATGCATGAGTTCAGGATGTCATTCCAGCATTTTTGTATCAAGGGGGAGTTCGACATTTATCGACTGAAGAACACTGCCGAGAGGTATGAGGCCGTGTGCAAGTTAACGTGGATGAATGGATGGGCCGAGGTACATTGTCCATGGAGGATCACATCAAGAGCCTTACCTGCATCGAATGCAATTAGGGTACTGGGGCAATCAATGCAGCAAACCATTAGAACTCTCTCTCTTTTCACTCGATAACTACTATTGATGTGCGATATCTTTCTGGCAACTAGTCGACTCCGCTTATCTTTTAAATGAATCTGTGTTGCAAGTGAACAAAATGGGCCCTCCACACATGTGTCCGACAGGAAGAAAACTGAAATCCTCAATGGCTGATACGGAGTGGGTGGCTATGCAATCTATGTCCATACTAAAGGATAACCCTAAGGAGACCGCGAAGAATATTCAGACTAGCCTCGGTTTTAACTACAACATTGTTCTTCAGTATTACACGGTTTGGAAAGGTAAAGAGAAAGCTCTAGGGGTCTTGCACGGGGATTGGACCAATAGCTTCAGGATGCTGTACAATTTCAAGGCGGAGGTACAAGCTAGGTGTCCGGGGAGTGTTGTGGAGATTGACACCGAATCAGAAGGTGGTAAAATATATTTCAAAAGATTTTTCATGGCGCTTAAACCTTGCATCCAGGGATTCAAGGACGGTTGTAGGCCGTATCTGAGTGTAGACAGCACTGTCCTAACTGGCAAATGGAAAGGCTTCCTGCCATCTGCCACAACACTTGATGGTCACAACTGGATGTTCCCACTGGCATTCGGGATGTTTGAAACACAAACAGAGAAAAACTAGGTCTGGTTTATGAGGCACCTCAGGAGATCAATATGCCACATGGATCCATTGGCTATATCCACGGATGCATGCAAAGGGCTGACGAATGCAGTGAAGGAGGTGTTCTCGCGAGCTGAAGGTAGAGAATGTCATGCCCATATTATGCTCAACTTGTACTCACACTACGCAGGCAGCGTATTTCGTTACATGTTTCCTACTGCTAGAGTTTACAAACCTAGTGGCAACGAATATTTCATGAGCAAGATTTTTGCGGAAGCCCCTGAACTTCTAGAGTTCTTAGCCATCCATCATTCGCAGCTATGGAAGAGGAGTCAATTCAACCCTGACATCAAAGTTGATTACATAAACAACAACCTTGCAGAATGCCTGAATAACTGGGTGAAGGACATAAAAGTGCGTCCTGTTCATATCTTGATGGACAGCATACGTGGTATGATCATGAAGCTGTTAAATATAAGGAGAGAGATTGGTAGGAGACTTAGAGTACATATTCTACCGCTAGTTGTACAACAAATGCACAAGATAAGCCGAGGACTTGCTCATCTTAAGGTTCTCCCGTCAACCAGCACAAGCTGTGAGGTGGTCGATATGTCCAAGAGTGGCAAAAGGGATGTTGTAAACATCCAGCTGCGAGAATGCACCTGCTTAGAGTGGCAGCATACCGGGAAACCTTGCGACTATGCTTTGGCCTTCTTGGTGAAGAAAAGAACTCTACCACATTTGGATCAGTATTTGTCAGACTACTACTCTATGGAAAAGTTAAGAGCTGTGTACGCTGGATCCGTCGAGCCATGTACAGACCCATCTCAGTGGCCTCAAGTCCAACTGTCTTTCGAGCTTTGCCATCCAGTTACAAAAAGGGGCAGAGGAAGACCTCAGGTGAATAGGTTTAAGAATTATCTCGAGAAGAAGGGTTCGGCTTCCTGTGCTACAAAGAAGGGCAAAAACAGATGCAAGCCCTGCCATCTTATAGGCCATAGAGCAGCGGGTTGTCCCCTTAATGCTCCCAAACCAAGGTATGAGATGGTAAATTCACACAAAAAATTGTTTATAGTTTGTAGATATAAGGTAGTAATCCATGTACTGTTTTTTTACAGGAAGCGCAAGGTAAGAAACAAGACAGCCGACTCAATGATTTTGCTGCGGGAAGAAAACCAAAACGAGTGGAGTGATGATGCTGGACAAGATTCTGATGCTGATTGGCCTGACTTCCCTCGACCCATAGATGCAGGGTACGTGAAGGTAAGAAAATTGGCACCCAGTAAGAGGAAGAAGGCAGGAGATGAAGAAGCCAGTGGATGTGAAGGCAAGAGGAAGAAAGTTGGCACCCAAGCAGAGAAAGAAGGCTAGCAGTGTAGAAGCCTAATGATGTATTGAACTTGAACCTATATATGTAGTTCGGTTAAACTCTAGAGCAGTGTGCGTGGAACTTGTCGGGCGAAACAATTTGCCTCTCGTACTCGGAGTAAAATGTATCACAACTTTAGGATTGGATACGGCCGAGGCCACTAGTTGAATCCAAATTGTGACTGTGCCACTACTATCTGAACAATCACGATAGCTGAGCGGTTAAGGGGTCTCCAAAATCGATGGGTGTTAGTGGGACAGATATGAATTATTTATAGGCGCTTAATAAATCCCTTCTATTGGCATTACACTTATGATAAGTTTCTGGGCTGAAAAACAATTTCTAAGCTGGCTGCTACACTCCACGAAGCAGCAACTTATTTCAGATGTTGGACAACGACATGGCAACATAAACTACAAATACAACAGATAATGCCCAGATAATGAGGAAATTGTTTCCACTGTCTGGCCTAATCTTGAGCCCGTCTGTCTCACCACCCCTTGCCCCTGCCCTCTCCCCTGCACCTGGTGAAGCTCCCGGATCTCTCGCTCCATCGCAGGAATCTCCTATTTCTTGTCCCACACAGCATCACGCAGATCCTGAACAAGCTCTTTGTGAAAACCTGTCAGTGGCTTTTCGATCCACACAAACTTGTCACAGCCAGTCCCCCTCCCTTCCTGCAAAGTAGATCGAAGGAAACAAAAAAAAGAATTACATTACGCTTTCTGGATCCGGGTTACCATTGTACCTACAGTATGAACTTACCACTCTGATGCTGCAGTTGCTGAATTTTCCTGCAGTATTTTCGTCGGTCCACGAAATCCATCTCGGCATCTTCTCACCGCACAAACACAACATATCGAGGTAGTAATCGTAGGGCGCCCTCCGGTACCTGATGGGGGGACCCGCCTGACGGTGTTGAGCTAACCCTGATTCCACCTGAGACGAACTACATGAGCTGCGAGCCATGAGCGAGAGGAGCGAGGGCAGATGAAAGAGGATCCTTTGGATGTCAGGGTAGTGGTGAAGCATGATTTATCCCCACTTAATAACTCGGGCAGAATCCTACCGTCCACATTCGGCTGACAGGTAGGGGACCTAGCATGTGGACTTGTCAACCAAACCTTGTGCCTTCGTGGTTCAAAGGCCCTCTCACGCGCATTGGATGAAAAAATTTGGCACCTTGCCCACGTACATATCACTGGGAGGCCTTGCTCAGGAACCAGACACGCCTGGCCCACAATCTTACTCCCTCTTAGGAACTTGTCATGGCTCGCGCCGTAAGATCCATCCGCTCCACCGCTTCCGGTAGGGCTCGCTGCGGCGGATCCACCCCAAGATCCTATCATCCCAGTATCAAATGTCCATGGTTTCTTGAGAGGAGCGACGATGCTATGTATCCGAGCTGGGCCCATCCTACCTGCAGAAGGACTGATGCGGCGTCGAGCTCGAGTAGTAGCCGCCAGGCGCAACGGCGCTCGGTCCATGCCAACCCCATCACCTTCTTCATTGTCGATTCCGATGTGGAGGACGACGGGGATGAAGCGGTGCAGAATGCCATTGTTGCCTCCTTGGCGAAGGGCAAGCCACGGGCAGGAGTGGATGTCGCTGGGAAGGACACAGCGGTGTCACCAATCGAGGTGGACTCCGATGACAGCTTTGTGATGTGGGTTTAGATGTTGTTTAGGATGGTTGCAATTTCGGTTGTGTTTAGTGCGAGTACAATTATTGTAATGGGTTTGTCGGGCTATATTGAGAAATATGTGCAATAGCAGCATGTGAGTGCTTCCACTTTAGAAATTGTGTCTGTGCCATTTTCATGTTGCATTATCAACGTAGATTACATGTAAACAATCCAACGAAAATCAGATTACAACCATCAGACGGGAGTGGCAGGATGGAAGAGAAGTTAGGACAGTGGCTTCGAGGGAAAGGAAGAGAAGGGGGCGTGACACTAGTAGGTGGGCCCTCGGAACACGTGACACTGACATGCGGGGGCGCGAGCACACGGTATTGCCAGTCTGTCCAGAGCAAGCGGACTTTGCAACATGACAACAACAAGCTGGTTGGACCAATAGCTCGTGGAATTATTAAGGAGTATTAGAAAAACTACAACTGGGGTACATTCGCACAACACGTATGCTCTACGCACCTGAGAAGCATTGCTTAAGTCAAACAGTAACGACAACATAAGTACTACATTTCCCTGTCGGTCTTCTCGATACAAATGTAGAAATGCACCTGCCTGTTCGGTCTAGCACCGACAAGGTACTGAGATGGCACACATAGGATCGACCTTAGGTCCGCATACTCCACCTCCCGCGGCGTCGGGCAGCTCGGCGCCTCGGCTAGCACAAGAATGCTATTGGACGACGGCGGCTGGGATTTTGCCCACATGCGCACCGTGTATACGGGCCAGGCGCACGAGACCGACCTGACGCATACCGCACACACGAAGGTGGGCCCAGCTCTGGTTCCCGGAACACCGGCGGTGATGGTCAGGACGAAAACAGAGTCGTCCCCCCCCCGGAAAATTAGCTGGCGTCGTGCCGAGTCAGTGAATGGCACCTACTCTTGGATAAGTTGGGCTTGCCCGTACGAGATCCTAATCACTTCGATCAAGTGGAACTCTACAAGGTGGACGACAAGCTCTGCCGGCGGGCCGGTGTAGTTGCAGCCCGGCTCCGTGCAGGAGCACGCGCCGTGCGGGCACGCGAGCTCGTGGAGCGGGAGCTCATGGTAGGGGTAACATAGAAAGCATCCTGGGTGGGAGCACACGAGCGGGAACGCCGGTGCAAAGTTGCACGCGAGGATCTCCAGATTCTTGGGCTGCAACATCTGCCACATCTGAAGTTCATCGAGAAATTAGAAAAAGAGCAGCAGTTAGATTGGCGAATAGCATGAATATGTAGGATAAGTTCAAAAGCTTGTAAACTGATTTCTTAGCATGAAGGTAGCGACCCGAGAATTGGCGGATGTCGTCTGGGCACGGCGCACAAAAGCCGGTGGCATCGTCCAGGCACAGTGACGTGTGGTGGATGAGGGGAGAGGGGGCTGCGGAGTAGACGTGCTCACTCACGAGCTCTATGATATTACTAGTAGGCTATAGGGGAGTGGAAATAATACTAATATAAGTGAAAATGTAAGTGCGGCCAATCATGTCGCGGAACAGCCTACTTGCGGATTGCTCACGAAGAACCATCTTATTCATCCATGCGCACCAATCGAACGGTCTGCGATAATCGAATCAGACAACTACTTTAGGGGGGCTTCTAGAAGACGCGATCTTATTTGGTTTGTAGAATGAACACACATGAAGTGACATTGGTTGATCCATGTGTGGTTTGTGGAAAGAACACACATGCAATGCCATTGGTTTATCCATGTGTGGTTTGTAGAAAGAACACACATGCAGTGAACACTGGTGGATCCATGTGTGGTTTGTGCATAAGAACACACATGCAATGCCATTGGTGGATCCATGTGTGGTTTGTGAAAAGAACACACATGCAATTCCATTGGTTGATCCATGTGTGTTTTGTGAAAAGAACACACATGCAATGCCGTTGGTTGATCCATGTGTGGTTTGTGAAAAGAAGACACATGCAATGCCATTGGTTGATCCATGTGGTTTGTGGAAAAGAACACACATGCAATGACACTGGTAGATCCATGTGTGGTTTGAGAAAATAACACACATGCAATGCCATTGATTGATCCATGTGGTTTGTGGAAAAGAACACACATGCAATGACACTAGTTGATCCATAAGTGGTTTCTGAAAAGAACACACATGCAATGCAATTGGTTGATCCAAATGTGGGTCATGGAAGGAACACAAATGCAATGAACACTGGTGGATCCATATGTGGTTTTTGTAAAGAACACACATGCAGTGAACACTGGTGGATCCATGTGTGGTTTGTGGAAAGAACACACATGTGCCATTGGTTGATCCATGTGTGTTTGTGGAAAGAACACACATGCAATGACACTGGTTGATCCATGTGTGGTTTGTGGAAAGAACACACATGCAATGACGCTGGTGGATCCATGTGTGGTTTGTGAAAAGAACACACATGCAATTCCATTGGTTGATCCAAGTGTGGTTTGTGAAAAGAACACACATGCAATGCCATTGGTTGATCCATGTGTGGTTTGTGGAAAGAACACACATGCAATGCCATTGATTGACCCATGTGGTTTGTGGAAAGGAACACACATGCAATGACTCTAGTGGATACATATGTGGTTTGTTGAAAGAACACACAAGCAGTGAACACTGGTGGATCCATGTGTGGTTTGTGAAAAGAACACACATGTAATGCCATTGGTGGATCCGTATGTGGTTTGTGGAAAGAACACACATGCAGTGAACACTAGTGGATCCATGTGGTTTGTGGAAAAGAACACACATGCAATGGCATTGGTTGATCCATGTGTGGTTTGTGAAAAGAACACATATGCAATGACTCTAGTGGATCCATGTGTGGTTTGTGGAAAGAACACACATGCAATGACATTGGTGGATCCATAAGTGGTTTGTGGAAAGAACACACATGCAATGAACACTGGTGGATCATGTGTGGTTCATGAAAAGAACAAACCATGCAATGCCACTGGTTGATCCATGTATGTTTGTGGAAAGAACACACATGCAATTATACTGGTTGATCCATGTGTGGTTTGTGGAAAGAACACACATGCAATGATTCTGGTGGATCCATGTGTGGTTTGTGAAAAGAACACACATGCAATTCCATTGGTTGATCCATGTGTGGTTTGTGGAAAGAACACGCATGCAATGCCATTGGTTGATCCATGTGTGGTTTGTGAAAAGAATACACATGCAATGCCTATTCTTGATCCATGTGGTTTGTGGAAAATAACACACATGAAATGACACTGGTTGATCCATAAGTGGTTTGTGAAAAGAACACACATGTAATGCAATTGGTTGATCTATGTGGTTTGTGGAAAAGAACGCACATGCAATGACATTGGTGGATCCATGTGTATTTTGTGAAAACAACACACATGCAATGAACACTGGTTGATCCATGTGTGGTGTGTGAAACGAACACACATGCGATGCCATTGGTTGATCCATTTGGTTTGTGGAAAAGAACATACATGCAATGACATTAGTTGATCCATGTGTGGTTTGTGGAAAGAACACACATGAAGTGAACACTAGAGGATCCATGTGTGGTTTGTGAAAAGAACACACATGCAATGACATTGGTGGATCCATATGTGGTTTGTGGAAACAACACACATGCAGTGAACACTGGTGGATCCATGTGTGGTTTGTGGAAAGAACACACATGCAATGCCATTGGTTGATCCATGTGGTTTGTGGAAAGGAACACACATGCAATGACATTGGTGGATCCATAAGTGGTTTGTGGAAAGAACACACATGCAATGAACACTGGTGGATCCATGTGTGGTTTATGAAAAGAACACACATGCAATGCCACTGGTTGATCCATATGTGGTTTATGGAAAAGAACACACATGCAATGACATTGGTGGATCCATGTGTGGTTTGTGGAAAGAACACACATGCAATGCCACTGGTTGATCCATGTGTGTTTCTGGAAAGAACACACATGCAATGACACTGGTTGATCCATGTGTGGTTTGTGGAAAGAACACACATGCAATGACTCTGGTGGATCCATGTGTGGTTTGTGAAAAGAACACACATGCAATTCCATTGGTTGATCCATGTGTGGTTTATGAAAATAACACACATGCAATGCCACTGGTTGATCCATGTGTGTTTGTGGAAAGAACACACATGCAATGACACTGGTGTATCCATGTGTGGTTTATGAAAAGAATACACATGCAATGCCATTGGTTGATCCATGTGTGTTTCTGGAAAGGAACACACATGCAATGACATTGGTGGATCCATATGTGGTTTGTGGAAAGAACACACAATGCACTGAACACTGGTGGATCCATGTGTGGTTTGTGAAAAGAACACACATGCAATGCAATTGGTTGATCTATGTGTGGTTTGTGAAAATAACACACATGCAATGCCATTGGTTGATCCATGTGTGTTTGTGGAAAATTACACACATCCAATGACATTGGTGGATCCATGTGTGTTTTGTGAAAAGAACACACATGCAATGACATTTGTTGTTCCATATGTGGTTTATGAAAAGAACACATGCAATGCCATTGGTTGATCCATGTGTGGTTTGTGAAAAGAAACACATGCAATGCCATTTGTTGATCCATGTGTGGTTTGTGAAAAGAACACACATGCAATGACGTCGGTGGATCCATGTGTGGTTTGTGGAAATAAAACACATGAAATGCCATTGGTTGATCCATGTGGTTTGTGGAAAGGAACACACATGCAATGACTCTAGTGGATACATATGTGATTTTTGGAAAGAACACACATGCAGTGAACACTGGTGGATCCATCTGTGGTTTGTGGAAAAGAACACATGCAATGACACTGGTTGATCCATGTGTGGTTTGTGGAAAGAACACACATGCAATGACTCTAGTGGATCCATGTGTGGTTTGTGAAAAGAAGACACATGCAATGAACACTGGTGGATCCATGTGTGGTTTGTGAAAGGAACACACATGCAATGCCACTGGTTGATCCATGTGTGTTTGTGGAAAGAACACATATGCAATGACACTAGTTGATCCATGTGTGGTTTGGGGCAAGAACACACATGCAATGACTCTGGTGGATCCATGTGTGGTTTGCGAAAAGAACACACATGCAATTCCATTGGTTGATCCATGTGTGGTTTGTGAAAAGAACACACATGCAATGACATTGGTTGATCCATGTGTGGTTTGTGAAAAGAACACACATGCAATGCCATTCGTTGATCTATGTGGTTTGTGGAAAAGAACACACATGCAATGACACTAGTTGATCCATAAGTGGTTTGTGGAAAAGAACACACATGCAGTGACATTGGTTGATCCATGTGTGGTTTGTGAAACGAACACACATTCGATGCCACTAGTTGATCCATGTGGTTTCTGGAAAAAGAACACACATGCTATGACACTGGTTGATCCATAAGTGGTTTGTGAAAAGAACACACATGGAATGCAATTGGTTGATCCATGTGTGTTTTGTGGAAAAGAACACACATGCAATGCCATTGGTTGTTCCATGTGTGATTTGTGAAAAGAACACACATGCAATGCCATTTGTTGATCCATGTGTGGTTTGTGAAAAGAACACACATGCAATGACGTTGGTGGATCCATGTGAGGTTTGTGGAAATAACACGCATGCAATGACGCTGGTGGATCCATGTGTGGTTTGTGAAAAGAACACACATGCAATTCCATTGGTTGATCCAAGTGTGGTTTGTGAAAAGAACACACATGCAATGCCATTGGTTGATCCATGTGTGGTTTGTGGAAAGAACACACATGCAATGCCATTGGTTGACCCATGTGGTTTGTGGAAAGGAACACACATGCAATGACTCTAGTGGATACATATGTGGTTTGTTGAAAGAACACACATGCAGTGAACACTGGTGGATCCATGTGTGGTTTGTGAAAAGAACACACATGTAATGCCATTGGTGGATCCGTATGTGGTTTGTGGAAAGAACACACATGTAGTGAACACTAGTGGATCCATGTGGTTTGTGGAAAAGAACACACATGCAATGGCATTGGTTGATCCATGTGTGGTTTGTGAAAAGAACACATATGCAATGACTCTAGTGGATCCATGTGTGGTTTGTGGAAAGAACACACATGCAATGACATTGGTGGATCCATAAGTGGTTTGTGGAAAGAACACACATGCAATGAACACTGGTGGATCATGTGTGGTTCATGAAAAGAACAAACCATGCAATGCCACTGGTTGATCCATGTATGTTTGTGGAAAGAACACACATGCAATTACACTGGTTGATCCATGTGTGGTTTGTGGAAAGAACACACATGCAATGATTCTGGTGGATCCATGTGTGGTTTGTGAAAAGAACACACATGCAATTCCATTGGTTGATCCATGTGTGGTTTGTGGAAAGAACACGCATGCAATGCCATTGGTTGAGCCATGTGTGGTTTGTGAAAAGAATACACATCCAATGCCTATTCTTGATCCATGTGGTTTGTGGAAAATAACACACATGAAATGACACTGGTTGATCCATAAGTGGTTTGTGAAAAGAACACACATGTAATGCAATTGGTTGATCTATGTGGTTTGTGGAAAAGAACGCACATGCAATGACATTGGTGGATCCATGTGTATTTTTTGAAAACAACACACATGCAATGAACACTGGTTGATCCATGTGTGGTGTGTGAAACGAACACACATGCGATGCCATTGGTTGATCCATTTGGTTTGTGGAAAAGAACATACATGCAATGACATTAGTTGATCCATGTGTGGTTTGTGGAAAGAACACACATGAAGTGAACACTAGAGGATCCATGTGTGGTTTGTGAAAAGAACACACATGCAATGACATTGGTGGATCCATATGTGGTTTGTGGAAAGAACACACATGCAGTGAACACTGGTGGATGCATGTGTGGTTTGTGGAAAGAACACACATGCAATGCCATTGGTTGATCCATGTGGTTTGTGGAAAGGAACACACATGCAATGACATTGGTGGATCCATAAGTGGTTTGTGGAAAGAACACACATGCAATGAACACCGGTGGATCCATGTGTGGTTTATGAAAAGAACACACATGCAATCCCACTGGTTGATCCATATGTGGTTTATGGAAAAGAACACACATGCAATGACATTGGTGGATCCATGTGTGGTTTGTGGAAAGAACACACATGCAATGCCACTGGTTGATCCATGTGTGTTTCTGGAAAGAACACACATGCAATGACACTGGTTGATCCATGTGTGGTTTGTGGAAAGAACACACATGCAATGACTCTGGTGGATCCATGTGTGGTTTGTGAAAAGAACACACATGCAATTCCATTGGTTGATCCATGTGTGGTTTATGAAAATAACACACATGCAATGCCACTGGTTGATCCATGTGTGTTTGTGGAAAGAACACACATGCAATGACACTGGTGGATCCATGTGTGGTTTATGAAAAGAACACACATGCAATGCCATTGGTTGATCCATGTGTGTTTCTGGAAAGTAACACACATGCAATGACATTGGTGGATCCATATGTGGTTTGTGGAAAGAACACACAATGCAGTGAACACTGGTGGATCCATGTGTGGATTGTGAAAAGAACACACATGCAATGCAATTGGTTGATCTATGTGTGGTTTGTGAAAATAACACAATGCAATGCCATTGGTTGATCCATGTGTGTTTGTGGAAAATTACACACATCCAATGACATTGGTGGATCCATGTGTGTTTTGTGAAAAGAACACACATGCAATGACATTTGTTGTTCCATATGTGGTTTATGAAAAGAACACATGCAATGCCATTCGTTGATCCATGTGTGGTTTGTGAAAAGAAACACATGCAATGCCATTTTTTGATCCATGTGTGGTTTGTGAAAAGAACACACATGCAATGACGTTGGTGGATCCATGTGTGGTTTTTGGAAATAAAACACATGCAATGCCATTGGTTGATCCATGTGGTTTGTGGAAAGGAACACACATGCAATGACTCTAGTGGATACATATGTGATTTTTGGAAAGAACACACATGCAGTGAACACTGGTGGATCCATCTGTGGTTTGTGGAAAAGAACACATGCAATGACACTGGTTGATCCATGTGTGGTTTGTGGAAAGAACACACATGCAATGACTCTAGTGGATCCATGTGTGGTTTGTGAAAAGAAGACACATGCAATGAACACTGGTGGATCCATGTGTGGTTTGTGAAAAGAACACACATGCAATGCCTCTGGTTGATCCATGTGTGTTTGTGGAAAGAACACATATGCAATGACACTAGTTGATCCATGTGTGGTTTGGGGCAAGAACACACATGCAATGACTTTGGTGGATCCATGTGTGGTTTGCGAAAAGAACACACATGCAATTCCATTGGTTGATCCATGTGTGGTTTGTGAAAAGAACACACATGCAATGACATTGGTTGATCCATGTGTGGTTTGTGAAAAGAACACACATGCAATGCCATTCGTTGATCTATGTGGTTTGTGGAAAAGAACACACATACAATGACACTAGTTGATCCATAAGTGGTTGGTGGAAAAGAACACACATGCAGTGACATTGGTTGATCCATGTGTGGTTTGTGAAACGAACACACATTCGATGCCACTAGTTGATCCATGTGGTTTCTGGAAAAAGAACACACATGCTATGACACTGGTTGATCCATAAGTGGTTTGTGAAAAGAACACACATGGAATGCAATTGGTTGATCCATGTGTGTTTTGTGGAAAAGAACACACATGCAATGCCAATGGTTATTCCATGTGTGATTTGTGAAAAGAACACACATGCAATGCCATTTGTTGATCCATGTGTGGTTTGTGAAAACAACACACATGCAATGATGTTGGTGGATCCATGTGAGGTTTGTGGAAATAACACGCATGCAATGCCATTGGTTGATCCATGTGGTTTGTGGAAAGGAACACACATGTAATGACTCTAGTAGATACATATGTGGTTTGTGGAAAAGAACACACATGCTATGACACTGGTTGATCCATAAGTGGTTTGTGAAAAGAACACACATGCAATGCCATTGGTTGATCCATGTGTGGTTTGTGAAAAGAACACACATGCAATGAAATAGGTGGATCCATGTGTGTTTTGTGAAAAAACACACATGCAATTACATTTGTTGATCCATATGTGGTTTATGGAAAAGAACACACATGCAATGACATTGGTGAATCCATGTGTGGTTTGTGGAAAGAACACACATGCAATGCCATTGGTTGAACCATGTGTGATTTGTGGAAAAGAACACACATGCAATGACATTTGTTGATCCATGTGTGGTTTATGAAAAGAACACACATGCAATGCCATTTGTTGATCCATGTGTGGTTTATGAAAAGAACACACATGCAATGCCATTTGTTGATCCATGTGTGGTTTGTGGAAAGAACACACATGCAATGCCAATTGTGGATCCATATGTAGTTTGTGGAAAAGAACACACATGCAATGAACACTGGTGGATCCATGTGTGGTTTCTGGAAAGAACACACATGCAATGCCATTGGTTGATCCATGTGGTTTGTGGAAAGAAACACACATGAAACGACATTGGTGGATCCATAAGTGGTTTGTGGAAAGAACACACATGCAATGCAATTGGTTGATCCAAATGTGGGTCATGGAAAGAACACAAATGCAATGAACACTGGTGGATCCATATGTGGTTTCTGTAAAGAACACACATGAAGTGAACACTGGTGGATCCATGTGTGGTTTGTGGAAAGAACACAAATGTAATGACTCTGGTGGATCCATGTGTGGTTTGTGAAAAGAACAAAAATGCAATTACATTGGTTGATCCATGTGTGGTTTGTGAAAAGAACACACATGCAATTCCACTAGTTGATACATGTGTGTTTGTGGAAAGAACACACATGCGACGACACTGGTTGATCCATGTGCGGTTTGTGGAAAGAACAAACATGCAATGACTCTGGTGGATCCATGTGTGGTTTCTGAAAAGAACACACATGAAATTCCATAGGTTGATCCATGTGTGGTTTTTGAAAAGAACACACATGCAATGCCATTGGTTGATCCATGTGTGGTTTGTGAAAAGAACACACATGCAATGCAATTGGTTGATCCATATGTGGTTTATGAAAATAACACACATGCAATGTCATTGGTTGATCCATGTGTGGTTTCTGAAAATAACACACATGCAATGCCATTTGTCGATCCATATGTGGTTCGTGGAAAAGAACACACATGCAATGCCATTTGTGGATCCATGTGTGGTTTGTGGAAAGAACACACATGCAATACCATTGGTTGATCCATGTGGTTTCGAGAAAGGAATACACATGAAATGCCATTGGTTGATCCGTGTGGTTTGTGGAGGAGAACACACATGCAATGACACTGGTTGACCCATGTATGGTTTGTGGAAAGAACACATATGCAATAACTCTAGTGGATCCGTGTGTGGTTTGTGAAAAGAACACACATGCAATTCCATTGGTTGATCCATGTGTGGTTTGTGAAAAGAAAACACATGCAATCCCACTGGTTGATCCATGTGTGTTTGTGGAAAGAACACACATGCAATGACACTTGTTAATCCATGTGTGGTTTGTGGAAAGAACACACATGCAATGACTCTGGTGGACCCACATGTGGTTTGTGAAAAGAATAGACATGCAATTCCATTGGTTGATCCATCTGTGGTTTGTGAAAAGAACACCCATGCAATGCCATTGGTTGACACATGTGTGGTTTGTGAAAAGAGACACATGCAATGCCATTGGTTGATCCATGTGGTTTGTGGAAAAGAACACACATGCAATGACACTTGTTGATCCATAAGTGGTTTGTTAAAAGAACACACATGCAATGAAATTCGTTGATCCATGTGGTTTGTGGAAAAGAACACACATGCAATGACATTGGTTGATCCATGTGTGGTTTGTGAAAAGAACACACATGCAATGCCACTTGTTGATCCATGTGGTTTGTGGAAAAGAACACACATGCAATGACACTGGTTTATCCATAATTTTTGTGTGAAAAGAACACACATGCAATGCAATTGGTTAATCCATGTGGTTTGTGGAAAAGAACACACATGCAATGACATTGGTGGATCCATGTGTGTTTTGTGAAAAGAACACACATGCAATGAACACTGGTTGATCAATGTGTGGTGTGTGAAAAGAACACACATGCGATGCCATTGGTTGATCCATGTGGTTTGTGGAAAAGAACACACATGCAATGACATTAGGTGATCCATGTGTGGTTTGTGGAAAGAACACACATGCAGTGAACACTGGTGGATCCATGTGTGGTTTGTGGAAAGAACACACATGCAATGCCATTGGTTGATCCAGGTGGTTTGTGGAAAGGAACACACATGCAATGACATTGGTGGATGCATATGTGGTTTGTGGAAAGAACACACATGCAATGAACACTGGTGGATCCATGTGTGGTTTATAAAAATAACACACATGCAATGCCACTGGTTGATCCATGTGTGTTTGTGGAAAGAACACACATGAAATGACACTGGTTGATCCATGTGAGGTTTGTGAAAAGAAAACACATGCAATGACTCTGGTGGATCCATGTGTTGTTTGTGAAAAGAACACACATGCAATGACATTGGTGGATCCATGTGTGTTTTGAAGCACCCCCCTAAAACCACTACCAGAAAATCACACATTGTTTTTACTTTGTGCCTCATCATGACATCATCATGCATGTTTGATCATAAAAGTACTTTGCAAAAACCCTATTTTGTTTTCTAATTAGCCCTCCTTTAATTACAAATCATGAAACCAGGTCTTCCTGGATATTTTATTTGTCTAAAAAACTATTTATAAAAATATTTTAAAAGTTAAATAAAAATAGAAGTATTTTTTAGGGGGAGGCAGCCGGCCAGGCCAAAGGCCCAGCCAGCCAGCCTACAACCCCACCTAATCTAGCCAGCCCCACCAACCCAGCCGTCTGCCCCATCCGCCGCCACCTTGGAACCCCTCCACCTCGCCCCATCCTCTCCCTGTGCGCCACCTCACCCCTCCTAGCCCCACTCCCCTCGACCTGCTCAACCCACACGCACACCACGGCGCCAGCCACACACTCACCCAGACCCACACACCCGGCCCCTGCACGCACACACACACACGCACGCGACAAGGCCACGTCGCCCTCCCCTGGACCAACCACCCCCACCTACCGCCTCCTGACGCTCCTCTCGATCCCCTCCCCCGTGGGCCCACTCCCAACGACGCGTCCCCCGGCCCCACCTACCCTCTCTCTTCCCCGCGCCCTTCCTCTCTCCTCCCTCCCGCATCGAACGCCGCGTCGTCTCTTCCACCTTGGCTGCCTCCTCCTATGGCCCCTCGCCTCCTTCCCGGAGCTCCCCGCCTCGTGCCTCCCCCCCACGACCTCCGCCTCTGCAGGCCACCCCGCGCCCCGGTGCCGCCGCCGCCTGCGCCCCTGGCCTCCGCGAGTGCCGCCGCCCTAGGAACTTCTCCAGCGACGTCCGAGCCCTCCCCCTATGCGTCGTCGGGCCGGACCTCGTCTCTGGCCCCTGATCTCCACCGCGGACGACCACCTCGTCGCCCGTACCACCGCCGACGCTTTTGCTCCTAGCTCCGGCCACCCTCGCTGCCAGCACCGTGGTCGCCAATCCGCGCCCCTGTCCTGGGCCCAGCGCGACCGCGCCTGGCCGCGCTGTGCCTTCCCTGCGCTAGCCCGCGACCCGGTCTCCCGCCTCCTCCTGCGTCGAGCCCGACCCCGCCGCCCGCGATGGGCTTCTCCTCACAAGCCTGCCGATAGCAGAGCGCCGCCGCAGCGAGCCTGGTCCGCCGTTCCTTGCCTCGACGCTGCCACCATCCTCTCCCACCAGCGAGCACCACCGTCTCCCACCTGCGCCTCCTTACCCGCGCCTCCCGTTCCTCTGCGACCTCCCTGCCGCTCGACCTCCTCGGCGTCCCCGCGAGTTCCCCCGGTGCGGCCCCAAGGCCCCTCCTCCTCTCGGCTGTAGAGACGCCAGCGCTGCTGTTACTCGGCCACAGGCTCCATCTCTCACCGGTACTCGCTGTCCTCCGCCTGTCTAAGGTGGCAACAGCACGTTGCCTCGGCCTCCTACAGGATTTGATGCATCAAGAATGTCATCTAGCTAGCGGCGTCTAGGTCCAGTGACTTCTTCCTGTTTTGTACATGCACTTCCAATTGTAGCATCCGCGAGGCCAAGTACTCGTTGTGAACATCGTCTTTGTTGCCTTTGTCCTGTACTCCAAGTTCTTCGAGGAGTCCTGATGGCGATGCAGTCATCAACAAGGCTATCCAAGTTCGACACCGAGACTACAAAGTGGAGACATCGCCAAGTTCTTCATCTTGAACGCCAAGACTGTTGGAGATATGCCCAAGAGGCAATAATAAAGTGGTTATTATTATATCTTTATGTTTATGATAAATGTTTACATCCCATGCTATAATTGTATTATTAGGAAACACTAATACATGTGTGTTTTGTAAACATAAAAGAGTCCCTAGTAAGCCTCTTGTTAAACTAGCTTGTTGATTAATGGATGATCATGGTTTCCTGATCATGGATATTGGATGTTGTTAATAACAAGGTTATATCATTAGGAGAATGATGTGATGGACACACACCCATAGTAAGCGTAGCATAAGATCAAGTCATTAAGTTCCTTTGCTATAAGCTTTAAAATACATAGTAACCTAATCCTTCGACCATGAGGTTATGTTAATCACCATCACCGGATGGGTACTTTGATGACATCAAACACCGCTTCGTAACTGGGTGGTCATAAAGGTGTCATTGGGTATTCTGAAAGTATGTGTTGAAGCGCATGAACCAAGATTGGGATTTGTCCATCCATATGACGGATAGATATGCTCTGGGCCCTCTCGGTGGAATGTCATCTAGTTAGCTTGCAAGCATGTGACTAGGTCACAAGGGATGACATATCACGGAACGAGTAAAGAGTACTTATCAGTAACGAGGTAGAACTAGGTATGGAGATACCAACGATCAAACCTCGGATAAGTATAGTATCGTGAGACAAAGGGAATTGGTTTCATATGTAAGTGGTTCAATCGATCGTGAAGTCATCGTTGAGTATGTGGGAGCCATTATGGATCTCCAGGTCCCGCTGATGGTTATTGATAGGAGATGTGTCTCTATCATGTCTACATATTCACGAACCGTAGGGTGACACACTTAAGGTTTGAAGTTGTTTTAAGTAGATATGGAATGTGCGTTGGAGACCGAATGTTGTTCGGAGTCTCGGATTGGATTCGGGATATCACGAGGAGATCCGGAATGGTCCGGAGAATAAGATTCATATATAGGGGATCATTTTCTAAGTTAGGAAATGTTCCGGAGTGTTTGTATGAGGATTCTAGAAGGTTTCGGAATGTTCCGGAAGGTTCTAGAAGATATCTTGGAGTTTGCTTGAAAATCAAGATAGGGATCAAGGAGTCCTGGTGGGTCAAGACACGGATTCGTGGGGGAGGAGGACTCCTTTCCCCTCCCCAAATTCGTTGGCCATAGAGGAGGGGAGTCCTACAAGGACTCCCCCTCCCCAGGCGCGCCTCCTCCCCTTAAATAGAAGGGCAGGGGCACCCCCTCCACTGAAGCTCTCATATCGTCTAATCTCTGCCGCCTCTCTCCTCCACCATATTCTGCACAGGCATAGGTGAAGCCCTGCAGAATTCTCTACTCCACCACCACCACCACGCCGTCGTGCTGCTGAGATTCCGTGGAGAAGATCTACTACCTCTGCTGCTCGCTGGAACGGGGAGAGGAAGGTCTGCTTCGACTCCGCACGTGTGACCGACTGCGGAAGCGCTGCTGGAACGCGACGCCGGAAGGATCGTCTACTTGACCGAAGGCGGAAGCGCTGCTGGAACGCGACGCCGGAAGGATCGTCCACACGATCTTGAGATCGGCAAGTGATCGACTACATCATCCACGAAATCTAATCTCGTTAACGCTTTCGGATCTACGAGGGTTAGTTCCCATCTATCTCGTTGCTCATGTCTAATAGATTAGATCTTGGCTTTTATCTAGATTAGATCTAGGTTTTGTTCGTTCTTGCGGTAGAAATTTTTTGTTTTCCATGCTACGAACCCATCAGTGGTATCAGAGCCGTATCTATGCGTAGATCTGTTGCACGATTAGAACACAATGTTTTTGTGGGCGTTGATGCTTTTGTTGTCAGTGTCTTAGCGTGTACTTTGCATCTTGCGGCATGGTGGGATGAAGCGGCTCGGGCTAACATTACATGTCATCGTACATGAGACCTGCTCCACGCTTGACGTGCAACTTGCTTTGCACAAGTGGCTTTGCGGGTGTCTGTCTCTCCCACCATAGTTAAGGTTCAATTTACAATGAGCATCTTGACAACGCTTGTATCAACGTTGTGGTCCTTGTTCGTAGGTAAGATCGGTCTTATGCGAAAGCCCCAAACCACGTAAAACTTGCAAAGAAAATTAGTGGCGTCTAACTTGTTTTTGCAGGGGTTTTGTGATGTGATATGGCCATCATGTGATTATGATTATATTTGATGTATGCAATGATCCTTGTTGTAATATGGCAACCGGCAGGAGCCTAATGGTTGTCTTTTAATTCTGTTAAGACCTGCGTGTCTATTCATCTTGTAATGGCTTTATTCCAAGTAGTTGTAATAGTTGCTAGTGATGATGGACAATCATGAAGCGGCGCCACGGACCTTGACGCCACGCCGGTGATGATGGAAATCTTGTCCATGCTTTGGAGATGGAGATCAAAGGCATAAGAAGAAAGGCCATATCATATCACATATTATGAATTGCTTGTGATGTTAATCCTTTATGCATCTTGTATTGCTTAGATCGCGACGGTAGCATTATAAGATGATCCCTCTCACTAAATATCAAGTAATAAAGTGTTCGTCCTTAGTTGGCACCGTTGCTAAGACTCGTCGTTTCGAAGCATCTCGTGATGATCGGGTGTGATAGACTCTACGTGTGCATACAACGGGTGCAAGCCAGATTTGCACATGCAGAAACTAAGGTTAACCTTGACGAGCCTAGCATGTACAGACATGGTCTCGGAACACAGAATACCGAAAGGTAAAGCATGAGTCATATGGATGATATGATGAACATGTTGATTGTTCGCCTTTAAAGCTACATCATCTCACGTGATGATCGGACTTGGTGTAGTGGATTTGGTTCATGTAATCACTAAAACAACTTGAGGGATGTTGTTTTGAGTGGGAGTTCATTTGTAATTTGGATTAGTCGAACTCAATTTATCATAAACACAATCAAAGTGAATTTGCATAGTTTGTTGTAGTCATTGGCATCCGTTCACCACCTTACGCTTAGTTATAGTTGAGATAGTAGAACTATAGAAATTCTGGATATTTGCTTTACGAACTGGTATCGTATTGTTTTGAGTGTCAATTAAAATTTATAAGTCCTATTGCAAACTTTCAGCAAACTCAATTTACTCCATGAAGTTTAATAAATAGTATTAAATCAAGAGTAACAATTCCAGTGTTAGTATCTAATGTATCATGTTAGCCTCCATGATTCTTGATACTCAAAAGATTGTTTTTAATATCAAGTTTATCTAAGAGCTGAAAGCAATTTTTCAGAAACCATCATATGTGAAAGGTATTGCGATATCTAAAACAATGTGTTGGTTACAACATGATAGAGTATACGTCCTCATATTTGATGAGAATTTGTGAAGGTTGGAGACGCTAGTCGTCCTAATCCTCCAAAAGGTTTTGAAAAAGAAACATTATACTCACAATTCACCTTTATAAGCTATAGCAGCTTGATCATGAAAGTTGTCATGATAAGGATGAATAGAATATGTAAGTAAAATGTTTACTACGCTAAAAGATTACTAAAGAATGGATTTTTGAAAGAACACCAAACATTTGATGATGGTGATCCACCTCAAAGTGCAAGTCCAAAGGTATTAGTAGTTGACTATATACGCTTTGTACCATGTGTCATGTTGATGACACCGCTATTGATGTTAATAGATTCTTTTAAAAGAAAAGAAATTGCTGAAAGAGAATCTATAAAATATTTGGCAGAAAAGAAAAGATTGGAGATGTCCAACTTAGGCACATAGAAGATATACATGTTATGGTTGTATTCCTTGCTTGTTAAACAATGTGGTTCTCCGGTATTGGATACTGAATTGGTTGGTATGCAGGACAACGTAATTCATGAGCTACAATGGCCTAAGTAACTAGCAAGAGAATAAGTGATGATGTTCATCGAAAACAAACAAAGGGTTGTTGTGTTGCTCGTTAACATCAAAGCTTGCCTTCAAGATTTGTTTTAATAATTTTTATTTTGTTCCGGTATTACGAGAACAGTGGTTGTTCAAATAATTACCGTATTCCATAAAGGATGGATGAACTTTTACAAGTCTGGTAGGAGAAATCACATCCATAAACACTATTGCTAAAATGTCGCAAGACAAATGATTGAAAGATCACTTATGAAGTGACATCGCTGTTTAAATTATATTTGAAAGAAAACATGAAGAAACTCCATGTTGATGGAATTTTGGAGTCTTTTGATTTTGATCAAATGACGCTTGTGAAACTTTCTACATATAATTAAAACTTCGTTCATAGGCCAAAAGGAACGAATGACTGGCTTATTGGAACTTGTACATATAGATGTATGAAGCCCATTATGTAGTCAAGAGCGATGGATTTCAACTTCATATGCTTTCTCCGAGAATTTGAGTGAATATATGTATATTTACTTAATAAGGAGGAAGTATGAAACATTTGAAAATTAATCAAAGACTTTCAAAATGAAGTTGAAAATCATTGTATCAAGAAAATAAAGAGTTTATGATTCGATCATAAAGAAAGATATTTGAGTTACAAGTTTAGCAAAACACCTAAGATTTGAGGAATCGTTCCATGGATTTGCATTTCCCAAAACACCATAGGAGTATGGAGTGTTCAAGATATGTAATGAAACCTTGTTTGACATGGTAAGATCAAAGGTGTCATTTATAAAACTGCCATTATATTTTAAAGATTAAAGCTTTAGTGACTACCGCTTTTACACTGAAAAGAGCTCCATCATGATCCGTTGAAATGACACCATATAAGTCATGGTTTGGGATAAAACCCGAATTGTCTTTTCTTAAATTTTGGTATGTAATGCATAAGTAAAATGTTTACAACCAAAGTCGGATAAGCACGTCTTTGTAGGTTATCCCAAAGAATTTGTTGGGAATTTCTCCATAACACTGAGGACAAAAGAGTTTGTTACTTGGAACGTCAAGTTTCTTGAGAAGGAATTCTTCGTGAAACTTTAAGTGGGAGAACAATAGAACTTTGATAAGGTTGTTGAACCTTAGCTATATGTGCTAAGTAGCGCAGCGCCGGAAAGTGTCCTGGTGACGGCCACAATGCTCATGGCTCTCGTGATTACAAAAGGTGTGATCTCGGAGATTAGAGTTCCTATAGAACCATGTGGGTCAGTAAGAATCAAATAGTAAGATTTGATAAGCAAGTCGTTATTGTTTTGACAATGATGAACCGACTACATGCAAAGAAGCGATGATGGGCCCTGACTCCATAAAATGACTAGAAGTCATGGAATCCGTGATAGCATCCATACACAAGAAATCAAGTTTCTGAACTTTGAAGACCCTCCGGAAAGGCGTGAAGCCTATCGGTCGTGTTTGGATCTATAAAGAAATAGACATGGATGTTTCAAATCTATGAAATAGTCGACATGTCGCAAAGAGTTTACGACAATGTTCAAGGAATTGACTATGATAAGATTTGATCTTTCATAGCGATATTTAGTCTGGACGGATTAATGTAGCAACCACTACATATATTTTGGTATATGGTAGTTGAACAAACAAAACAAGTTCTTCTAATAGAATAGTTACCTAGGACGTGTACATGACACGATCCAAAGGGTTTTGTTAATTCAAAGGATGCTAAAAGAGTATGCAAAACTTCAATGGTTGAAGTAAGCATAGCGGAGTTGGAATCTTCACCATGATGAAACTGTTAAAAGAGTTTAAATTCATCGGAGATGATGAAGATGCTTGCATTTGCAAGAAATTAAGTGGAAGCGCTGAGACATATTTCTAATACATTATGTAGAGGACATATTGTTGATTGGAAATGATGTATCTTGTATTGACACAGGTTAAGAATTTCATTTTGATGAAAGACTTAGGCATAACCCAAGAATTAGGCATCAATGTCTATATGGATAGATTGAGGCGCTAATATGGTTTTGCCAAATGTACATAGATAAGATGTTGAATGAGTTCAATATAGAAACAACAAGAAAGGTTCTTGATGCACGGAAAGGACTGAATCAAGATTCGAGTGTGTTGATACGAGATTCAAGTGTTTTGACACTTGGTGAAATTACAAGAATATTTTGATCAATCATTCTTTGAGATGTACACATCCAGATATGTCCTATGCTCTAAATGTTATGAGCATATACCAGAATGATTCATAAGATGATCATGGGACAATAGTAAAAATATTCTTATGAGCTTTGGAAGAACTAAGAATATATCATGTATAAGTGACAAATAGTTAAAGGTAGTTCATTGTAAAGTGTTACATTGATACTAGTTTTGTCACAGGATACAAATTAAGTTTATCTCAATTTAAACTATGGGTGGCACAATGTAATGAAAGGAAGTTCCATAACGGATTTGGTTGAGTACCAAAGTTAAAACATTGTGACAGATACTACAACAAAAGGCTAAGTATATAAACTGCTATAGTAGCAGCAAAGGAGGGCATTTGTGTTAAGTAGTTTGTTATCAAACTAGGTGTGGTTCATAGCGGGATAATACTATGAAGATACATTTTATGACAATAGTATCAACATGATTTAATCCCGAGGAACTAAAGGTCTCACCAAAGGACCAAATTTATACAATGCCATCTCATTGGAGAATGAGTAATGCGTAGAGACGCAGGGACATGCAAATACACACGGACCTGGAAGTGTCAGATCCGAAGATTATGTTTACCACTAGCAATGGTGTCTATGCAACACCAGAAAGCCATAGGTGTTGAATGCACAAGTTTTTTTTAACTAGATTATTGACTCTAGTGCAAGTGGGAGACTGTTGGAGATATGCCCAAGAGGCAATAATAAAGTGGTTATTATTATATCTTTATGTTTATGATAAATGTTTACATCCCATGCTATAATTGTATTATTAGGAAACACTAATACATGTGTGTTTTGTAAACATAAAAGAGTCCCTAGTAAGCCTCTTGTTAAACTAGCTTGTTGATTAATGGATGATCATGGTTTCCTGATCATGGATATTGGATGTCGTTAATAACAAGGTTATATCATTAGGAGAATGATGTGATGGACACACACCCATAGTAAGCGTAGCATAAGATCAAGTCATTAAGTTCGTTTGCTATAAGCTTTAAAATACATAGTAACCTAATCCTTCGACCATGAGGTTATGTTAATCACCATCACCGGATGGGTACTTTGATGACATCAAACACCGCTTCGTAACTGGGTGGTCATAAAGGTGTCATTGGGTATTCTGAAAGTATGTGTTGAAGCGCATGAACCAAGATTGGGATTTGTCCATCCATATGACGGATAGATATGCTCTGGGACCTCTCGGTGGAATGTCATCTAGTTAGCTTGCAAGCATGTGACTAGGTCACAAGGGATGACATATCACGGAACGAGTAAAGAGTACTTATCAGTAACGAGGTAGAACTAGGTATGGAGATACCAACGATCAAACCTCGGATAAGTATAGTATCGTGAGACAAAGGGAATTGGTTTCATATGTAAGTGGTTCAATCGATCGTGAAGTCATCGTTGAGTATGTGGGAGCCATTATGGATCTCCAGGTCCCGCTGATGGTTATTGATAGGAGATGTGTCTCTATCATGTCTACATATTCACGAACCGTAGGGTGACACACTTAAGGTTTGAAGTTGTTTTAAGTAGATATGGAATGTGCGTTGGAGACCGAATGTTGTTCGGAGTCTCGGATTGGATTCGGGATATCACGAGGAGATCCGGAATGGTCCGGAGAATAAGATTCATATATAGGGGATCATTTTCTAAGTTAGGAAATGTTCCGGAGTGTTTGTATGAGGATTCTAGAAGGTTTCGGAATGTTCCGGAAGGTTCTAGAAGATATCTTGGAGTTTGCTTGAAAATCAAGATAGGGATCAAGGAGTCCTGGTGGGTCAAGACACGGATTCGTGGGGGAGGAGGACTCCTTTCCCCTCCCCAAATTCGTTGGCCATAGAGGAGGGGAGTCCTACAAGGACTCCCCCTCCCCAGGCGCGCCTCCTCCCCTTAAATAGAAGGGCAGGGGCGCCCCCTCCACTGAAGCTCTCATAACATCTAATCTCTGCCGCCTCTCTCCTCCACCATATTCTGCACAGGCATAGGTGAAGCCCTGCAGAATTCTCTACTCCACCACCACCACCACGCCGTCGTGCTGCTGGGATTCCGTGGAGAAGATCTACTACCTCTGCTGCTCGCTGGAACGGGGAGAGGAAGGTCTGCTTCGACTCCGCACGTGTGACCGACTGCGGAAGCGCTGCTGGAACGCGACGCCGGAAGGATCGTCTACTTGACCGAAGGCGGAAGCGCTGCTGGAACGCGACGCCGGAAGGATCGTCCACACGATCTTGAGATCGGCAAGTGATCGACTACATCATCCACGAAATCTAATCTCGTTAACGCTTTCGGATCTACGAGGGTTAGTTCCCATCTATCTCGTTGCTCATGTCTAATAGATTAGATCTTGGCTTTTATCTAGATTAGATCTAGGTTTTGTTCGTTCTTGCGGTAGAAATTTTTTGTTTTCCATGCTACGAACCCATCAAAGACCGCCCCAAGACGAGGAACCGACAAGATCTTCATGACGACAAGATCGACACCGACTAGGGCAAATCCGATGTGCCCCCGACGCCAACCAAGTCCTTCTTCCCGAAACGCCAAGTTCTCCTTCCCGGACGCCAAGGTCGCCTACACGGAATGGCAAGATCGACCGCACGGAACATCAAGATCTTCTGGCGCCGAAACCCAAGACTGACACCGCCACCCGAGGACTACGACAATATCGTCCCAACCCGCCAAGTTCGCCTACCCAGACACCGTGCGACAAGATCTTCTTCACGGATCCGAAGACCCCCGGTACCCGATCCACTCAAGTTCGCCTTCGAAGACAAGATCGACCGCTTGGCACCCAAGTTCTCCGTCGGGACACGACAAGTTCTCCATCTTGTATCCGAACCTCACCGTCCCCGTCGAACCCGGAGACCGGACCCCGAACCCCGGAACCAAGATCTTCCGAACCCAGATGTGTGACCCTAAGCCGCTATTTTTATAATATGACATAGACCTGTCGCATCATTAAATCATCATGCTTGCATACATGTCATCTGGTGGGTTGGGTTAAATAGTCGATTCACCTAAATTAAATATGGAGTCTATATGCGGGCTATTGTAGTCTTATTCTGGACTCCATTTGAATTGGTGTAGCGAACCGATGCCATGTTTGGTCTTGTTGAAGCAACTTTTAAATTGCGGGGTATCTAAATAACTCAAACCTATTAATTAATTGCCGGGACTCCGGTTCCGCTTAATACTGCCTAATTGCACCGCATCAGCATCATATCATAAGCATGCCGGATCTTCTCCGTAGTATTAAATATTGCATCCGGTGTTTCTTCTAGTGTTTGCTTCTTCGCGGATTAGGCCAATGAGTTGATGTGAGTATCGACAAGTTCTCCGGATATGAACCTTCGATAGTGTCTCCCAGGCGAGCATCCCTCCCCCTTCTACCTATTTTGCATTTATAGTCTTGATTTCCTCATGTTACTCTATTGCTATCCGTGTCGTGATGCTTTAGTTCCTGTGCACCAGTTATATCCCGTGCAGCCTCTATATTGCCATGGACACCTCCTAATACCTGATGTTTGGTAGATAGCTAGCCTTGCGAGTCGTAGTTGCTTGCTCAGGTGCGATCTTGTGTTGTCAAGTACCACAGTTGTTGGAATGCTGGCAGATGTTTATGGTGGATATGATCATGTCTATATTTACAACTATTAAATTGTTGGGACAACTAAAGAAAGAGGCACCGGTGGGCAATATATGATATTTGGTTTTTATGCCCACTTGTGTCCCGTAGGCCCCGAGTACTTGATACCTGTTCCTTGACTATTCGCACTATCCACATACGGGAGACCCTATGGGATCCCCCTGAGCTAGAGCTTGATTCATTTCTATTTCTTGGGGCCACAAAGTAGTTTGGGGCTTTATTACTATCATGTACTTATGCCATGTTTTACTGCTTTATTTAAGATTGTGCACGGAGCACCTGTACTGTTTTGGATCGTGCCATGTTTTCGCGGTATCGACAAGCCCAGTCACACTTTTGGGTTCCCAGTCATTTACCGCCGTCGTCGCAAACCCTGAGTCCGTTCCGGAGCTAGACAACTTCGTTGCGGGTAGCTTAGTGGGGTGGCCCCTGAAATATTTTATGAATCCTGTGATTGCTTTGTCGTGAAAGCCTCGTTGGGTTTTGAGTTGGTTTTTCCGAGGTTGATCGAGTGTGTGTTGCTATTTGTGCACCCCTGCAGGGTAAAACTTTCTGAAAGCCGTGTCCGCGGTTATGGACGACTTGAAGCATAGTATCTCGATCATAGACAAGCATAACTAAAGTAGTGTTATAAACTTGACTTAATATATGACTAGTAATCAGATTCAACTATCACGGAATGGATATTAAAATGCCAACAACTGGTGGACCTGGGGTTGTTTTGTGACATGATGTACCTGCCTAGTAAGTATTGCAACTCTAATGGAATGTGATAAAAGTGTCAACAACTGTTGGGTTTTGGGATTCCTCAGGAAAATTATATCTGACTAGTAAATGTTCCAACTACCATGGAATGGTTCTTAAAACTGCCCACTACTTATGCTTCAGGATGACTCATGCTATCTGTTTGGTCCGCAGCATAGAAAACAAAAAAATTCCTACGATGAGAACTATACGCCAAGATCTATCTACTAGATACAGAGCAACGGGTGGACATACATCCATGGAGAAATTGCCCTTGAAGACAACGAGTTTTGTTAACGAGTAGGAACTCGTGATTGATGTAGTCGTACGCTTGCCGATCTCAAGATCGTATGGAAGTCCGAGCGCCGCAAATCAGCAGCGCATCCGTCCTCGCACACACGTTCAAGCCACCGGACAACCTCCACCTCCTCGCTCCAGCGAATCAGCAGAAGCAGCAACTCCTTCCAGACGCAAGGCCACCGGGAACATGTATCTCGCTAATCCGAGACCATGGGGAAATATCTAGAGGGGGAGAGAGATCCTTCACGAGGAGGTGTGAGGATGAAGGAGGGAATGGGTGGCCTTTTATAGGAGGAGGGGGGTGCCCCCTCTCTCCATGGCCGGTGCATGGGGGGTGACCCCTCACCTCCCCCATTCATGTGGTGGTAACCCCTCCACATTAAAATTCCCCTTCACATTCTCTTTTAAAGTCTCCACTTTAAATGCATTAAATTTCTCCAAATTTAATGCTCTCTCATTTATTAAAACTCTTTTATTTATTTTATTCAGAATTTTGTTAATTACTTTAATTAACAAACATTCACATAAAACCCCTTGCAACATTTCAATATCACATGCAGAACCACTTTCTGCAATTTCACCCAAAACAATTCCGGTTTCTATCGAAACAATTCCTGTTTCTATCGAAACATTTCCTGCGCTTTGCAAACTTTTTGTCTGGAACATATGTGCTCCTAAATGGTGTCCGGCAACCCTTAAGTGTGTCACCCTACGGTTCGCGAATAATGCAGACATGATTGAGACTCCTCTCAGATCAATAATCAGAAGCGGGACCTGGAGATCCATACTGACTCCTGCATATTCAACGATGACTTCTGTGATCGTGAGAACCTTTAATGTCAGCAATTTAATCCCTTTGTCTCATGATATAATATATGTCCGAGATTCGATCATCGGTATCCAAATACCTAGTTTGATCTCGTTACCGACATGCACTCTTTTCTCGTTCCCGTGATATAACATTCTAGTGATCACATCACTTGCTTGCAAGCTATCTTAATGTGATATCACCGAGAGGGCCCAGAGTATATCTATCCATCATCGGGATTGACAAATTCCACTCTTGATCCATGAGCCTCAACATAACACCTTCATAGCACTGAACCCACCTTTATGGTCACCCTGTTACGGTGTGACATTTGATGTTATCAAGATACTCTTCCGTGTTAGCAATTAACATGATCTCATGGTCTAAGGACTAAGACTACTTTGTATGATGTTATAGAAATATAAACATAATGACTTGATCGTAATGCTATACTTCGGATGAATGTTCATCACATCATTTCACAAATGCTGTGACCTTGTTATTAACAACATCCAATGTCCATGATCAGGAAACTTTGATCATCTTGTTAATCAACAAGCTAGTCTATAAGAGAGGCATAACTAGGAATCCTTCTTGTTTATTAATCACACATGTATTGATGTTTCCTATCAATATAATTATAGCATGCAAAATAAACATCTATCATATATACAAGGAATATATAATAACAACTTTATTATTGCCTCTCAAGGCATATTTACTTCAGTCTCCCACTTGCACTAGAGACAATAATCTAGTTCACATAGTGATAAATATCACACCCATGGAGTTCTGGTGTTGATCATGTTTTGCCCTAGGGAGTACTTTAGTCAACGGATCTGCTACATTTAGGTACGTGTGCACTTTACAAATCTTTATATCTCCATCCTTGACATGCTCGCGGATGGAGTGAAACCGACGCTTAATATGCTTGGAATTCTTGTGAGACCTTGGTTCCTTGGCGTTGGCTATGGCTCCATTGTTGTCACAATAGATCACCATTGGGTCCAACGCACTGGGAACCACACCTAGTTCTGTAATGAACTCTTTCATCCAAACTGCCTCCTGCGCCGCTTCTGAAGCAACAACATATTCCGCCTCCGTTGTTGATCTAGCCACCACAGGTTGTTTGGAACTCCTCCAACTAACTGCTGCTCCGTTCAAGAGAAATACATATCCGGATTGAGACTTAGAGTCATCCGGATCGACATAACACTTAGCGACTACCTCTTCTTCACCTCCGTATATAAGAAGCATATCCTTAGTTCTTCTCAAGTACTTGAGGATGTTATTTACCGCTATCCAGTGTTCCGAACCTGGATCAGATTGGTACCTACTAGTCAAACTAATAGCATGTGCCACATCCAGTCTTGTACAAGCATGGCATACATTATAGAGCCTATGGCCGAGGCATAGGGCATCTTATCCATCATCTCTCTTTCTTCTGCCGTAGCCGAACTTTGAGTCTTACTCAATGTCTTGCCTTGCAACATAGGTAAGAACCCCTTCTTACTTTCGTCCATATTAAACTTCTTTAATATCTTATCAAGGTATGTACTCTGCGATAGCCCAATTAGGTGTCTTGATCTATCTCTATAGATTTTAATGCCTAATATATATGAAGCTTCACCAAGGTCCTTCATCGAAAATTTTGCTGTTTAGATAACTTTTATCACTATTTAAAAGATCTATATCATTTCCAATCAATAATATGTCATCCACATATAATATCAGAAATTCCACATTGCTCCCACTCACTTTCTTGTAAATACAAGCCTCTCCATAAGTTTGGACAAATCCAAACTCTTTGATCACCTCATCAAAGCGGAGATTCCAACTCCGGGATGCTTGCTTTAGTCCATAGATGGATCGCTGAAGTTTGCACACCTTATCAGCATCCTTAGGATCGACAAAACCCTTTGGTTGTATCATATACAACTCTTCTTCAATATTACCATTGAGGAATGCAGTTTTGACATCCATCTGCCATATTTCATAATCGAAATATGCAGCAATTGCTAACATAATCCTAACCGACTTAAGCATCGCTACGGGAGAGAATGTCTCATCGTAGTCAACTCCTTGAATTTGTCGAAACCCCTTTGCGACAAGTCGAGCCTTATAGATGGTTAAATTACCATCAACATCAGTTTTTCTTTTGAAAATCCATTTATTCTCAACGGCCTTTCGATCGTGAGGTAAGTCCACCAAGGTCCAAACCTGGTTTTCGTACATGGATTCCATCTCGGATTTCATGGCTTCTAGAAATTTGTTGGAATCAGGGCTCATCATCGTTTCTTCATACATCACAGGGTCATCTATTTCATCAATCATGAAATTCATAACAAGATTGCCATACAGTTCAGGAGCTGCACGTGTCCTGCTTGACCTGCGAGGTTCGGTAGTGTCCTCTTTCGGAGTTTCATGATCAATATCATTAGCTCTCTCTTTATTAGGTGAAGTCAACTCCGAAATAACTTCTGGTGCTGCACTACTCGCCATTTCATGAAGAGAAGGCTCAATAACCTCTTCGAGTTCTACCTTCCGACTACTCACACCTTTCGCGAGAAACTCCTTCTCAAGAAAGGATCCATTCTTGGCAACAAAGACCTTGCCCTCGGATCTGTGATAGAAGGTATACCCAATTGTTTCCTTAGGGTATCCTATGAAGACGCATTTCTCCACTTTGGGTTCGAGTTTATCCGGTTGAAGTTTCTTCACATAAACATCACATCCCCAAACTTTAAGATATTACAGCTTAGGTTTATTTCCAAACCATAATTCATACGGTGTCTTTTCAACGGATTTAGATGGTGCCCTATTTAAAGTGAATGTAGCGGTTTCCAGTGCATAACCCCAAAATGACAGTGGCAAGTTAGTCAGAGACATCATAGATCGAACCATATCCAATAAAGTACGATTACGATGTTCTGACACACCATTACGTTGTGGTGTTCCGGCAGGCGTGAGTTGTGAAACTATTCCACAATCTTTCATGTGTGTGCTAAACTCGTAACTTAGATACTCTCCTCCACGGCCAGACCATAGAAATTTGATCTTTCTATTATGATGATTTTCCACTTCATTCTGAAATTCCTTGAACTTTTCAAAAGTTTCAGACTTGTGTTTCATCAAATAGATATACCCGTATCTACTCAAATCATCCATGAAAGTAACAAAATAACGATATCCACCTCGCGCCGACACACTCATTGGTCCACACACATCAGTATATATGATTTCCAATAAATCTGTCGCCCATTCCATTGAACCGGAAAACGGCGTTCTAGTCATCTTGCCCATAAGGCATGGCTCACATGTATCAAATGATTCAAAATCAAGTGATTCCAAAAGTCCATCAGAATGGAGTTTCTTCATGCGTTTAACGCCAATATGACCTAGACGGCAGTGCCACATATATGTAGATATATCATTATCAAGTTTAATCCTTTTAGCATCAACATTATGAATATGCGTAATACTACTATCGAGATCCAATAGAAATAAACCATTCAACACAGGTGCATGACCATAAAATATATTATTCATATAAATCGAACAACCATTGTTTTCAGATTTAAACGAATAACCACTTTGCATCAAACATGATCCGGATATAATGTTCATGCTCAGTGCAGGCACTAAACAACAATTATTCAGGTTTATAACTAATCCCGACGGCATATGGAGAGGCAGCGTTCCGACGGCGATCACATCAACTCTTGATCCATTGCCGACCCGCATCGTGACCTCATCCCTTGCTAGTTGTCGCTTGTTCCGTAGCCCCTGAACCGAGTTACATATATTAGCAACCGATCCCGTATCAAATACCCAGGTGCTACTGCGAGTACTAGTCAAGTACACATCAATAACATGTATATCACATATACCTTTGTTTGCCTTGCCGGCCTTCTTGTCCGCTAAATACCTGGGGCAGTTGCGCTTCTAATGGCCAGTCCCCTTGCAATAGTAGCACTCGGTGTCAGACTTAGGGCCAGCTCGGGGTTTCTTTTCAGGCACGGCAACAGATTTGCCGCCCTTCTTTCCCTTCTGCTTGCCTTTCTTGTCCTTCTTGAAACTGGTGGTCTTATTGATCATCAACACTTGATGTTCTTTCCTAATCTCCACTTCTGCAGTCTTAAGCATTGACAGAAGCTCGGGAAGAGACTTCTTCATGCCCTGCATATTATAGTTCATCACGAAGCTCTTGTAGCTAGGTGGCAGAGATTGGAGAACACGATGTATGCCTAAGTCAATGGGAATCGTTATTTCCAAGGACACAAGCTTATCGGCGTACCCAGACATTTTGAGTACGTGCTCACTAACGGAGCTGTTCTCTTCCATCATGTAGCTAAAGAACTTTTCAGAAGCATTATAACTCTCTACGGCAGCATGGGTATCGAAAATCATTTTCAATTCTCCCATGGTATCAAAGGCATTGCCATTTTCGAAACGTTTTCGAAGTTCTGGCTCTAGCCCATACAGTATGCCGCAATGAACTAAGTTGTGGTCCTCCTGACGAGTTATATAGACGTTCTTTTCCTCGTCAGGGGCATCAGGAGCTGGTGGGGGGCCTAGCGGCGCCTCTAGCACATAGTGCTTTTGTGCAGCAGTGAGGAGAATCCTCAAATTCATAGCCCAATTGGTGAAGTTGCTACCATTCGCAGCAAGCTTCTCTTTCTCCATGAACACATTGAAATTAAAAGCAGGTGGTGCCATCTACAACAGAATTTGTAAAATATATTTAGACTAAGTTTATGATAGATTGAGTTCAACTAATCCAAATTACTAATGAACTCCCACTCAAAAACGACATCCCTCGTGTCCTTTTGGTGATGACATGAACCAAATCCACTACACCAAGTCTGATCATCACGTGAGTCGGTGTAGCTTCAAAGGCGAGTATCTATATAGGCATCATATCAACTATATGACTCATGCTTAACCTTTCGGTCCGTGTTCCGAGGCCATGTCTGTACATGCTAGGCACTTCAAGGAAGAACCTTAGTGTTCGCGTGTGTAAAACTGTCTTACACCCGTTGTATGAAAGCATAGAGTCGAGAACACCCGATCATCACGTGATGCCTCAAAACACGATCCACAAAACGGTGCATACTTAAGGAAGAACACATTTTATCTTGATATCTAAATGAGGGATCATCTTATAATGCTACCAAAAGCTCCAAAATAGCAATATAAGATGCTAACATCTAATGTGTGAAGTGAGGTGATATGGTCCATGCATTTGATCTCTATCATTTGCATCGTGGTATGATCTCTATCATTCCTTTGTGTGTAAGGCCAAGGTCTATGGAACTTACACGTTAAGTGAGTTGTAAGAGTATCTATCATAGATCTACTTACAAAAATACCATATCAAGACACTAGCCCAGCAACGATCTAAACTAGACGCCTCTAATTTATCAATTGCAAGTTTTACGTGGCTTAGGGCTTTCAGAGATAGAACCGGTATTACCTACGAACATGAACCACAACGAGGATAACCAAGTTATTAGAAACTCATTGTAAATCAGATATTGACTATAGTAGGAGAGACAGACACCCGCCAGCCACTTATGCAAAACAAGTTGCATGTCAGTCGTGGAACCGGTCTCATGTACGATGACATGTAAGGTTGGTCCGGGCCGCTTCATCCCACTATGCCACCAATATCCAAAGTACATAGAAGATGCAATAACATGATCATCATCGCCCACATATAAACATATGTGTACTACCCGTGCAAAGCACCTACGCATAGATCAGGCTCTGATACCACTGTTGGGTCCGCAGGATAGAAAACAAAAAATTTCCTAAGATGAGAACTATACGCCAAGATCTATCTACTAGATACAGAGCAACGGGTCGACATACATCCATGGAGAAATTACCCCCGAATACAACGAGTTTTGTTAACGAGTAGGAACTCGTGGTTGATGTAGTCGTACGCTTGCCGATCTCAAGATCGTGTGGAAGTCCGAGCGCCGCAAATCACCAGCGCATCCGTCCTCGCACACACGTTTAAGCCACCGGACAACCTCCACCTCCTCGCTCCAGCGAATCAGCGGAAGCAGCAACTCCTTCCAGACGCAAGGCCACCGGGAACATGTATCTCGCTAATCCGAGACCATGGGAAAATATCTAGAGGGGGAGAGAGATCCTTCACGAGGAGGTGTGAGGATGAAGGAGGGAATGGGTGGCCTTTTATAGGAGGAGGGGGGGTGCCCCCTCTCTCCATGGCCGGCGCATGGGGGGTGACCCCTCACCTCCCCCATTCATGTGGTGGTAACCCCTCCACATTAAAATTCCCCTTCACATTCTCTTTTAAAGTCTCCACTTTAAATGCATTAAATTTCTCCAAATTTAATGCTCTCTCATTTAATAAAACTCTTTTATTTATTTTATTCAGAATTTTGTTAATTACTATAATTAACAAACATTCACATAAAACCCCTTGCAACATTTCAATATCACATGCAGAACCACTTTCTGCAATTTCACCCGAAACAATTCCGGTTTCTATCGAAACAATTCCTGTTTCTATCGAAACATTTCCTGCGCTTTGCAAACCTTTTGTCTGGAACATATGTGCTCCTAAATGGTGTCCGGCAACCCTTAAGTGTGTCACCCTACGGTTCGCGAATAATGCAGACATGATTGAGACTCCTCTCAGATCAATAATCAGAAGCGGGACCTGGAGATCCATACTGACTCCTACATATTCAACGATGACTTCTGTGATCGTGAGAACCTTTAATGTCAGCAATTTAATCCCTTTGTCTCATGATATAATATATGTCCGAGATTCGATCATCGGTATCCAAATGCCTAGTTTGATCTCGTTACCGACATGCACTCTTTTCTCGTTCCCGTGATATAACATTCTAGTGATCACATCACTTGCTTGCAAGCTATCTTAATGTGATATCACCGAGAGGGCCTAGAGTATATCTATCCGTCATCATTGGTATCCAAATGCCTAGTTTGATCCCGTTACCGACATGCACTCTTTTCTCGTTACCCTTCTGGCTTGGCCTGGGCAGGGTTGTGGACGCCATTGGTTATTCTGCAGGGCTCTTAGCCCCATTTGCATCTTGTCCGTACTCGGACGCTGTATCGTTTTCAAGGTGATTTGGATCTTTGTAGTGTATATCTGTAATCTTGACTCTTGGAGTCGTGCTGTATATATATCTGTTTTGTGGGTCCCTTCGAGGACTGTTGTGTGATGGTATTACTTCGTTTTCCACCCGCACGAAAGTGCCTGGTGGGCGTCCTTGAATCGTTTCTATGTGGGTTTGGCGGAAAGGGCTAAAACTTGCATAGGGCCGATTTGAGGGTGTTACAGAGTGGTATCAGAGCTCAGCAGTTGCGATACCCCACAAGTCCAGCCTGTAGGATAACCGAGCTAACGGACGATCTAGAGTGTCAAAACTATTTTGCAAAATCGGTTGGATAGATCTGATTAGGTCTGATTTTACTCCTTATCCCTCTGCTGTTCTCCTCTTACCTCTGCGTGTTTTGAGTCTGCTCTCTTATCTTTTCTTCGAGTCCAGGAATTCTCGTGGTTGGGTTTCTGTCGTACCTTCAGGGTTTCTCTTCCTCCTTTGGTAACGGTGCTTCTACATCCGGTCTTCGTGCTATCTGAGGAATCCTTCATCTGTTGGACTTCTCTTTGTTCCTTGTTGTGCCTTCCGGTGTTTTCCGACGCGACGACATCATCCGTGCCAGATCCGATGCAGAGTCTGCATCCCTCCTTTCGTTCCAAACCTCGATTGTCGAGATCTTCAGTCTAATTCCAAGAGTTTGTTGCATAAATCCCCTATTCATATGCAGAGTAATGGTTTGGGTGCGCGATCGACTGATCATCATCCGACTACCCTAATCATTCGCTTTTGTATATTGAATCGGTGGATCCAGCAATTTTACTCCGTCCCCGGAAGTTAGAGGTGGCTTTATCTTCTGATACCTCTACCTTCGCCCTTTGTTCCCGGAGTGTTCTCTCGATGATCACGGACAAGGACCTCTTGTTAGTGGTGTCGCGAGGATCTACACAAAGTGGGAAGATTCAGATCGCCGACCTTCTCCCCGGTACCATGAGGCGGATCTCGAGGGCGAGATCCCTTGTTAGTGGTGTCGAATTGTAGCACCCAGCTAAAACCACTACCAGAAAATCGCTCGTTGTTTCTACTTTGTGCCTCATCATGACATCATCATGCATGTTTGATCATAAAAGTACTTTGCAAAAACCCTATTTTGTTTTCCAATTAGCCCTCCTTTAATTTCAAATCATGAAACCAGATCTTCCTGGATATTTTATTTGTCTAAAAAACTATTTATAAAAATATTTTAAAAGTTAAATAAAAATAAAAGTATTTTTTAGGGGGAGGTAGCCGGCCAGGCCAAAGGCGCAGCCCGCCAACCTACAACCCCACCTAATCTAGCCAGCCCCACCAACCCAGCCGTCTGCCCCATCCGCCGCCACCCTGGCACCCCTCCACCTCGCCTCGCCCTCTCCCTGTGCGCCACCACACCCCTCCTGGCCCCACTCCCCTCCATCTGCTCACCCCACACGCACACCACGGCGCCAGCCACACACTCACCTAGACCCACACACCCGGCCCCTGCACGCACACACACACGCACGCGACACGGCCACGTCGCCCTCCCCTGGACCAACCACCCCCACCTACCGCCTCCTGACGATCCTCTCGATCCCCTCCCCCGCGGGCCCACTCCCACCGACGCGTCCCCCGGCCCCACCTACCCTCTCTCTCTTCCCCGTGCCCTTCCTCTCTCCTCCCTCCCGCATCGCGCGCCGCGCCGTCTCTTCCACCTCGACCGCCTCCTCCTATGGCCCCCCTCGCCTCCGTCCTGGAGCTCCCCGCCTCGTGCCTCCTCCCCGTGACCTCCGCCTCTGTAGGCCACCCCGCGCCCCGGTGCCGTCGCCTGCGCCCCTCGACTCCGCGAGCGCCGCCGCCCTAGGAACTTCTCCAGCAACGTCCAAGCCCTCCCCCTATGCGTCGCCGGGCCGGACCTCGTCTCTGGCCCCTGATCTCCACCGTGGACGACTGCCTCGTCGCCCGTACCTTCGCCGCTGCTTTCGCTCCCAGCTCCAGCCACCCTCGCTGCCAGCACCGTCGTCGCCAGTCCGCGCCCCTGTCCCAGGCCCAGCGCGACCGCGCCTGGCCGCGCCGTGCCTTCCCTGCGCCGGCCCGTGACCCGGTCTGCCGCCTCCTCCTGCGTCGAGCCCGACCCCGCCGCCCGCGGTGGCCTTCTCCTCGCAAGCCTGCCGTCAGTAGAGCGCCGCCGCAGCGAGCCTGGTCCGCCGCTCCTCGCCTCGACGCCGCCACCATCCTCTCCCACCAGCGAGCACCGCTGTCTCCCACCTGCGCCTCCTTACCTGCGCCTCCCCTTCCTCTATGACCTCCCCGCTGCTCGACCTCCTCGGCGTCCCCGCGAGTTCCCCCGGCGTGGCCCCAAGGCCCCTCCTCCTCTCGGCTGTAGAGACGCTAGCGCCGCTGTTACTCGGCCACAGGCTCCATCTCTCACCGGTACTCGCTGTCCTCCGCCTGTCTAAGGTGGCAACAACACGTCGCCTCGGCCTCCTATAGGATTTGATGCCTCAAGAATTTCATCTAGCTAGCGGCGTCTAGGTCCGGTGACTTCTTCCTATTTTGTACATGCACTTCCAATTGTAGCATCCGCGAGGCCAAGTACTCCTTGTGAACATCGTCTTTGTTGCCTTTGTCCTGTACTCCAAGTTCTTCGAGGAGTCCTGATGGCGATGCAGTCATCAACAAGGCTATCCAAGTTCGACACCGAGACTACAAAGTGGAGACATCGCCAAGTTCTTCATCTTGAACGCCAAGACCGGCCCGAGACGAGGAACCGACAAGATCTTCGTGACGACAAGATCGACACTGACCAGGGCAAATCCGATGTGCCCCCGACGCCAACCAAGTCCTTCTTCCCGGAACGCCAAGTTCTCCTTCCCGGACGCCAAGGTCGCCTACACGGAACGGCAAGATCGACCGCACAGAACATCAAGATCTTCCGGCGCCGAGACCCAAGACCGCTACCACCACCCGAGGACTACGACAAGATCGTCCCAACCCGCCAAGTTCGCCTACCCGGACACCGTGCGACAAGATCTTCTTCACAGAACCGAAGACCCCCGGTACCCGATCCACTCAAGTTTGCCATCGACAACAAGATCGACCGCTTGGCACCCAAGTTCTCCGTCACGACATGACAAGTTCTCCATCTTGTATCCGAACCTCGCCGTCCCTGTCGAACCCTGAGACAGGACCCCGGACCCCGGAACCAAGATCTTCCAAACCCAGATGTGTGACCCTAAGCCCCTATTTTTATAATATGACATATACCTGTCGCATCATTAAATCATCATGCTTGCATACATGTCATCTGGTGGGTTGGGTTAAATAGTCGATTCACCTAAATTAAATATGGAGTCTATATGCGGGTTATTCTAGTCTTATTCCGGACTCCATTTGAATTGGTGTAGCGAACCGATGCCATGTTTGGTCTTGTTCATGCAACTTTTAAATTGCGGGGTATCTAAATAACTCAAACCTATTAATTAATTGTCGGGACCCTAGTTCCGCTTAATACTGCCTAATTGCACCGCATCTGCATCATATCATAAGCATGCCGGATCTTCTGCCGTAGTATTAAATATTGCATCCGGTGTTTGTTCTAGTGTTTGCTTCTTCGCGGATTAGGCCGATGAGTTGATGCAAGTATCGACAAGTTCTCCGGATATGAACCTTCGGCAGTGTCTCCCAGGCGAGCATCCCTCCCCCTTCTACCTATTTTGCATTTATAGTCTTGATTTCCTCCTGTTGCTCTATTGCTATCCGTGTCGGGATGCTTTAGTTCCCGTGCAGCCTCTATATTGCCATGGACACCTCCTAATACCTGATGTTTGGTAGATAGCTAGCCTTGCGAGTCGTAGTTGCTTGCTCAGGTGCGATCTCGTGTTGTCAAGTACCACAGTTGTTGGAATGCTGGCAGATGTTTATGGTGGAGATGATCATGTCTATATTTACAACTATTAAATTGCTGGGACAACTAAAGAAAGAGCCACCGGTGGGCAATATATGCTATTTGGTTTTTATGCCCACTTGTGTCCCGTAGGCCCCGAGTACTTGATACCTGTTCCTTGACTATTCGCACTATCCACATACGGGAGACCCTATGGGATCCCCCTGAGCCAGAGCTTGATTCATTTCTATTTCTTGGGGCCACAAAGTAGATTGGGTCTTTATTACTATCATGTACTTATGCCATGTTTTACTGCTTTATTTAAGATTGTTGACGGAGCACCTGTACTGTTTTGGATCGCGCCATGTTTTCGCGGTATCGACAAGCCCAGTCACACTTTCGGGTTCCCAGTCGTTTACAGCCGTCGTCGCAAACCCTGGGTCCGTTCCGGAGCCGGCCAACTTCGTTGCGGGTAGCTTAGTGGGGTGGCCCCCTGAAATATTTTATGAATCCTGTGATTTCTTTGTCGTGAAAACCTCGTTGGGTTTTGAGTTGGTTTTTCCGAGGTTGATCGAGTGTGTGTTGCTATTTGTGCACCCCTGCAGGGTAAAACTTTCTGAAAGCCGTGTCCGCGGTTATGGACCACTTGGAGCACAGTATCTCGATCATAGACAAGCATAACTAAAGTAGTGCTATAAACTTGACTTAATATATGACTAGTAATCAGATTCAACTATCATGGAATGGATATTAAAATGCCAACAACTGGTGGACCTGGGGTTGTTTTGTGACATGCTGTACCTGCCTAGTAAGTATTGCAACTCCAATGGAATGTGATAAAAGTGTCAACAACTGTTGGGTTTTGGGATTCCTTAGGACAATTATATCTGACTAGTAAATGTTCCAACTACCACGGAATGGTGCTTAAAACTGCCCACTACTTATGCTTCAGGATGACTCATGCTATCTATATCTGATTAGTAAGTGCTGCAACTATAACGGAAAGAGTAAAATTGCCAACTGTGTGAGTTCCTTGGTCCGACTTCCTCGTTTGGTCTCGAGGGGGAAATACCAGGATGGGTATGTTTGGTGTTAGTATCAGGTTGGATCCGAATAGGCCTTTCTTATCCCGCTCTAATAGCCGACAGTTTTACTGAGTCTCTATAGGGTTTAGTCCTGCTGCACTGCCGCTTCAGTCTACCAAATTCTAGCCTCGCCGTGTACTGGCCTCAGTACTGACGCTCCTCTTTTTCCTTTGCCCTTTGTCGGCACCCCTTTTGTTTTAGCAGGTCTGAGATCGACATCGTTAGCAGGGTTACCCTTCCGTCTTGGCCTGGGCAGGGTTGTGGACGCGATTGGTTATTCTTCAGGGCTCTTAGCCCCATTTGCATCTTGTCCGTACTCGGACGCTGTATCATTTTCATGGTGATTTGGATCTTTGTAGTGTATATCTGTAATCTCGACTCTTGGAGCCGTGCTGTATATATATCTGTTCTGTGGGTCCCTTCGAGGACTGTTGTGTAATGGTATTACTTCGTTTTCCACCCGCATGAAAGTGCCTGGTGGGCGTCCTTGAATCGTTTTTATGCGGGTTTGGCAGAAAGGGCTAAAACTTGCATAGGGCCGATTTGAGGGTGTTACATGTCTTGTGAAAAGAACACACATGAAATGACATTTGTTGATCCATATGTGGTTTATGGAAAAGAACACACATGCAATGACATTGGTGGATCCATGTGTGGTTCGTGGAAAGAACACACATGCAATGCCATTGGTTGATCCATGTGTGGTTTGTGAAAAGAACACACATGCAATTCCATTGGTTGATCCATGTGGTTTGTGAAAAGAACACACATACAATGCCATTGGTTGATCCATATGTGGTTTGTGGAAAATAACAGACATGCAATGAACACTGGTTGATCCATGTGTGGTTTATGAAAAGAACACACATGCAATTACATTGGTTGATCCATGTGGTTTGTGAAAAGAACACACATGCAATGCCATTGGTTGATCCATGTGTGTTTTGTGGAAAGAACACACATGCAGCGAACTCTGGTGGATCCATGTGTGGTTTGTGGAAAGAACACACATGCAATTCCATTAGTTCATCCATGGGTGGTTTGTGAAAAGAACACACATGCAATGCCATTGGTCGATCCATGAGGTTTTTGAAAAGAACACACATGCAATGCCATTGGTTGATCCATGTGTGTTTTGTTGAAAAGAACACACATGCAATGACATTTGTTTATCCATGTGTGGTTTATGAAAAGAAAACACATGCAATGCCACTGGTTAATCCATGTGTGGTTTGTGGAAAGAACACACATGCAATGCCATTTGTTGATCCATATGTGGTTTGTGGAAAAGAACACACATCCAGTGAACACTTGTGAATCCATGTGTGGTTTGTGGAAATAACACACATGCAATGCCATTGGTTGATCCATATGTGGGTCATGGAAAGAACACACATGCAATGAAGACTGGTGAATCCATATGTGGTTTGTGGAAAGAACACACATGCAGTGAACACTGGTGGATCCATGTGTGGTTTGTGGAAAGAACACACATGCAATGCCATTGGTTGATCCATGTGTGTTTGTGGAAAGAACACACATGCAATGACACTGGTTGATCCATGTGTGGTTTGTGGAAAGAACACACATGCAATGACTCTGGTGGATCCATGTGTGGTTTGTGAAAAGAACACACATGCAATTCCATTGGTTGATCCATGTGTGGTCTGTGAAAAGAACACACATGCAATGCCATTGGTTGATCCATGTGTGGTTTGTGGAAAGAACACACATGCAATGACATTAGTTGATCCATGTGGTTTGTGGAAAGGAACACACATGCGATGACTCTAGTTGATACATATGTGGTTTGTTGAAAGAACACACATGCACTGAACACTGGTGGATCCATGTGTGGTTTGTGAAAAGAACACACATGTAATACCATTGGTGGATCCATATGTGGTTTGTGGAAAGAACACACATGTAGTGAACACTAGTGGATCCATGTGTGGTTTGTGGAAAGAACACACATGCAATGCCATTGGTTGATCCATGTGGTCTGTGGAAAGGAACACACATGCGATGACTCTAGTGGATACATATGTGGTTTGTGGAAAGAACACACATGCAATGAACACTGGTGGATCCATGTGTGGTTTGTGAAAAGAACACACCTGTAATGCCATTGGTGGATCCATATGTGGTTTGTGGAAAGAACACACATGCAGTGAACACTACTGGATCCATGTGGTTTGTGGAAAAGAACACACAGGCAATGCCATTGGTTCATCCATGTGTGGTTTGTGAAAAGACCACACATGCAATGACTCTAGTGGATCCATGTGTGGTTTGTGAAAAGAACACACATCCAATGACATTGGTGGATCCATAAGTGGTTTGTGGAAAGAACACACATGCAATGAACACTCATGGATCATGTGTGGTTTATGAAAAGAACACACATGCAATGCCACTGGTTGATCCATGTGTGTTTGTGGAAAGAACACACATGCAATGCCATGTGTTGATCGATGTGTGGTTCATGAAAAGAACAGACATGCAATGCCATTTGTTGATCCATGTGTGGTTTGTGGAAAGAACACACATGTAATGCCATTTGTTGATCCATATGCGGTTTGTGGAAAAGAACACACATGCAATGAACACTGGTGGATCCATGTGTGGTTTGTGGAAAGAACACACATGCAATGCCATTGGTTGATCCATGTGGTTTGTGGAAAGGAACACACATGCAATGACATTGGTGGATCAATAAGTGGATTGTGTGAAGAACACACATGCAATGAACACTGGTGGCTCCATGTGTGGTTTATGAAAAGTACACACATGGAATGCCACTGGTTGATCCATGTGTATTTGTGGAAAGAACACACATGCAATGACACTGGTTGATCGATGTGTGCTTTGTGGAAAGAACACACATGCAATGACTCTGGTGGATCCATGTGTCGTTTGTGAAAAGAACACACATGCAATTCCATTGGTTGATCCATGTGTGTTTGTGGAAAGAACACACATGCAACGACACTAGTTGATCCATGTGTGTTTTGTGGAAAGAACACACATGCAATGACTCTGGTGGATCCATGTGTAGTTTGTGAAAAGGACACACCTGCAATTCCATTGGTTGATCCATGTGTGGTTTGTGAAAAGAACACGCATGCAATGCCATTGGTTGATCCATGTGTGGTTTGTGAAAAGAACACACATGCAATGACATTTGTCGATACATATGTGGTTCGTGGAAAAGAACACACATGCAATGCCATTGGTGGATCCATGTGTGGTTTGTGGAAAGAACGCACATGCAATGCCATTGGTTGATCCATGTGGTTTATAGAAAGGAACAAACATTCAATGCCATTGGTTGATCCATGTGGTTTCTGGAAAACAACACAAATGCAATGACACTGCTTGATCCATGTGTGGTTTGTGGAAAGAACACACATGCAATGACTGTGGTGGATCCATCTTTGGTTTGTGAAAAGAACACACATGCAATTCCATTGGTTGATCCATGTGTGGTTATTGAAAAGAACACACATGCAATTCCACTGGTTGATCCATGTGTGGTTGTGGAAAGAACACACATGCAATGACACTGGTTGATCCATGTGTGGTTTGTGGAAAGAACACACATGCAATGACTCTGGTGGATCCACATGTGGTTTGTGAAAAGAACACACATGCAATTCCATTGGTTGATCCATCTGTGGTTTGTGAAAAGAACACACATGCAATGCCATTGGTTGATCCATGTGTGGTTTGTGAAAAGACCACACATGCAATGCCATTGGTTGATCCATGTGGTTTGTGGAAAATAACACACATGCAATGACACTGGTTTATGCCATAAGTGGTTTGTGAAAAGAACACACATGCAATGCAATTGGTTGATCCATGTTGTTTGTGGAAAAGAACACACATGCAATGACATTGGTGGATCCATGTTTTGTTTGTGAAAAGAACACACATGCAATGCCACTGGTTGATCCATGTGGTTTGTGGAAAATAACACACATGCAATGACACTGGTTCATCCATAAGTTGTTTCTGAAAAGAACACACGTGCAATGCAACTAGTTAATCCATGTGTGTTTGTGGAAAGAACACACATGCAATTACACTGGTTGATCCATGTGTGGTTTGTTGAAAGAACACACGCGCAATGATTCTCGTGGATCCATGTGTGGTTTGTGAAAAGAACACACATGCAATTCCGTTGGTTGATCCATGTGTGGTTTGTGAAAAGAACACGCCTGCAATGACTCTGGTGGATCCATGTGTGGTTTGTGAAAAGAACACACATGCAATTCCATTGGTTGATCCATGTGTGGTTTGTGAAAAGAACACGCCCTGCAATGACTCTGGTGGATCCATGTGTGGTTTGTGAAAAGAACACACATGCAATTCCATTGGTTGATCCATGTGTGGTTTGTGGAAAGAACACACATGCAATGACTCTGGTGGATCCATGTGTGGTTTGTCAAAAGAACACACATGCAATTCCATTGGTTGATCCATGTGTGGTTTATGAAAAGAACACAAATGCAATGACACTGGTTGATCCATGTGTGTTTGTGGAAAGAACACACATGCAACAACACTAGTTGATCCATGTGTGGTTTGTGGAAAGAACACACATGCAATGACTCTGGTGGATCCATGTGTGGTTTGTGAAAAGGACACACCTGCAATTCCATTGGTTGATCCATGTGTGGTTTGTGAAAAGAACACACATGCAATGCCATTGGTTGATCCATGTGTGGTTTGTGAAAAGAACACACATGCAATGACATTTGTCGATCCATATGTGGTTCGTGGAAAAGAACACACATGCAATGCCAATTGTGAATCAATGTGTGGTTTGTGGAAAGAACGCACATGCAATGCCATTGGTTGATCCATGTGGTTTATACAAAGGAACAAACATGCAATGCCATAGCATGTTTCCATGTGGTTTGTCAAAAATAACACACATGCAATGACACTGGTTGATCCATGTGTGGTTTGTGGAAAGAACACACATGCAATGACTCTAGTAGATCCATGTGTGGTGAGTGAAAAGAACACACATGCAATTCCATTGGTTGATCCATGTGTGGTTATTGAAAAGAACACACATGCAATTCCACTGGTTGATCCATGTGTGTTTGTGGAAAGAACACACATGCAATGACAATTGTTTATCCATGTGTGGTTTGTGGAAAGAACACACATGCAATTACTCTGGTGGATCCACATGTGGTTTGTGAAAAGAACACACATGCAATTCCATTGGTTGATCCATCTGTGGTTTGTGAAAAGAACACACATGCAATGCCATTGGTTGATCCATGTTTGTATTGTGAAAAGAACACACATGCAATGCCATTGGTTGATCCATATGGTTTGTGGAAAATAACACACATGCAATGACACTGGTTTATCCATAAGTGGTTTGTGAAAAGAACACACATGCAATGCAATTGGTTGATCCATGTTGTTTGTGGAAAAGAACACACATGCAATGACATTGGTTGATCCATGTGTTGTTTGTGAAAAGAACAAACATGCAATGCCACTGGTTGATCCATGTGGTTTGTGGAAAATAACACACATGCAATGACACTGGTTGATCCATAAGTTGTTGGTGAAAAGAACACACATGCAATGCCACTGGTTGATCCATGTGTGTTTGTGGAAAGAACACACATGCAATTACACTGGTTGATCCATGTGTGGTTCGTGGAATGAACACACGCGCAATGATTCTGGTGGATCCATGTGTGGTTTGTAGAAAGAACACACATGCAATTCCATTGGTTGATCCATGTGTGGTTTGTGAAAAGAACACGCATGCAAAGACTCTGGTGGATCCATGTGTGGTTTGTGAAAAGAACACACATGCAATTCCATTAGTTGATCCATGTGTGGTTTGTGAAAAGAACACGCCTGCAATGACTCTGGTGGATCCATGTGTGGTTTGTGAAAAGAACACACATGCAATTCCATTGGTTGATCCATGTGTGGTTTGTGAAAAGAACACACATGCAATGAACACTGGTTGATCCATGTGTGGTGTGTGAAACGAACACACATGCGATGCCATTGGTTGATCCATGTGGTTTGTGGAAAAGAACACACATGCGATGACATTAGTTGATCCATGTGTGGTTTGTGGAAAGAACACACATGCAGTGAACACTTGAGGATCCATGTGTGGTTTGTGAAAAGAACACACATTTAATGACATTGGTGGAACCATATGTGGTTTGTGGAAAGAACACACATGCAGTGAACACAGGTGGATCCATGTGTGGTTTGTGGAAAGAACACACATGCAATGCCATTGGTTGATCCATGTGTGGTTTGTGAAAAGAACACACATGCAATGCCATTGGTTGATCCATGTGGTTTGTGGAAAATAACACACATGCAATGACACTGGTTTATCCATAAGTGGTTTGTGAAAAGAACACACATGCAATGCAATTGGTTGATCCATGTTGTTTGTGGAAAAGAATACACATGCAATGACATTGGTGGATCCATGTGTTGTTTGTGAAAACAACACACATGCAATGCCACTGGTTGATCCATGTGGTTTGTGGAAAATAACACACATGCAATGACACTGGTTCATCCATAAGTTGTTTCTGAAAAGAACACACGTGCAATGAAACTAGTTGATCCATGTGTGTTTGTGGAAAGAGCACACATGCAATTACACTGGTGATCCATGTGTGGTTTGTTGAAAGAACACACGCGCAATGATTTCGTGGATCCATGTGTGGTTTGTGAAAAGAACACACATGCAATTCCGTTGGTTGATCCATGTGTGGTTTGTGAAAAGAACACGCCTGCAATGACTCTGGTGGATCCATGTGTGGTTTGTGAAAAGAACACACATGCAATTCCATTGGTTGATCCATGTGTGGTGTGTGAAAAGAACACGCCTGCAATGACTCTGGTGGATCCATGTGTGGTTTGTGCAAAGAACACACATGCAATTCCATTGGTGATCCATGTGTTGTTTGTGGAAAGAACACACATGCGATGACTCTGGTGGATCCATGTGTGGTTTGTCAAAAGAACACACATGCAATTCCATTGGTTGATCCATGTGTGGTTTATGAAAGAA